>JANAVB010005125.1:0-43941 GCA_029216955.1 Iris pallida
ATCATGTTTGTTTATTATAATTAATTGAGACCTTGCTTGTGATTAGGTCGGAGACCAGGTTTTCTTGAGGATATCTCCGACTCGTGGTACGGTACGTTTTGGTGGAGGCGGAAAGCTTAGCCCGCGCTTCATCGGCCCTTTCGTTATCAGCGGGAGAGTCGGTGACGTGGCTTACAGGCTAGACTTACCGCCTGCACTTGTGGGGGTCCACAATGTATTTCGTGTATCACAGTTGAGACGGTACGTGGCTGACCCAAGCCATGTGCTCGATCATTCAGAGATAGAGGTTGGGCCTTCTCTCAGCTATCCAGAGCAGCCAGTGGAGATTCTAGATCGACAGGACAAGGTTCTGAGGAACCAAGTGATACCCTTGGTACGCGTTGCATAGAGGCATCATTCTTCAGGAGAGTCTACCTGGGAGCGGGAGGATGAGATGCACAAGCGGTACCCTTATCTTTTTGGACCGTGAGGTATGCTTCAATCCTTCTCATCAGTTGTATTTCGCCTTTCAATTTCGAGGACGAAATTCTTTTAAGAAGGATAGATTTGTCACTACCATATTTCTAGTTTGAGGGTAAATTTGTCATTTTGGGGGTAATTTAAATTTATTAGAATTAATTAGAATTTATGGGAATTTTTAGGAATTCTTTTGGAATTGTTTGGACTAGTTTGATTTTGACTAGTATTGACTCATGTAGACCAACCTAGGAGCTAACCCTAGTTAGTTGGACTTGGTTAGGATTTGTGACTCTAGTCTAACCTAGCCTAATCTATGGTTTGGTCATTAGAACCTATTTAACTATAGGAATTAGAAAGCCATAAGCCATGACTTATGTTTTTAGAGCTTTTAATTAATTAGATCAACCATGACCTATGTAACTTGGCCCAAGGCCCAAAGTTTTGACCAAACCATAACCCTAGGGAGTAGTGGCCGGCTACCTATCCACATAAGGATCCTCACCATATACAAACCCCTCCTAAAATCTAGGGTTGCCTCTTTCTTAGAAAAAGCCCAATTTTCAAGGAGGTTAGTTTTATTGCATTTTAATTTCTAGAACTCCTTTCCTCTTCCTTTTTCTTTCTAAATTGTTCCAATAGGTCCTAATATGACTATTTTTGCTGTTGCTAAGGTCTCATCTCAGTTTGAAGTCGTTTTGAATTGATTGGGTCATCAAGAGGAGAGCTTTGAATAGGGATTTTTCATTGAAGTTCATTAAGAGGTAACTCTCTCAATACTCCATGAAATTTCACTTAGTCTTCATGAATAGGTAGCCCTAAGGGTCCCCCTAAGGTCTGAATAGTTTTTGTGTCGGGTATCAGAGGTTTCGTGTCCGTTCTGGACACGTATCAGGGCTATTGTAGACTGTTTGTCGAAATGCCTCAAAGGGCATTTCGATCTTGTTTGTTCAATATTTTTAAATAGAAATGTTAGTTTAGATCTTGTTTATTGATTCCTGATCTTGTGTGTTGGTGTCAGTTTCGTTTTGTGTCAGGATCTCGACTTGGACACGCGCGTGCACACGCTCGTGCGCGTGCTACAGTGCTCCCCTGTCTATCGGGGTCTGTAGAGGATACGACATACATTTGTTTGACACAAAACTCGACACGAGCCATGGGGCACTGGCTGACATGCCACGTGTCAAGTCCCACGTATCCCCGTGTCGTGTCAAGAGAGAAATCAGCTGTGCACGTGTTTTTGTAGTGTCTGTGCACACGAGTTTTTGGCCACTGATACGGGTCTCGTGTCCGACCCTGACACATCGTGGACACAGGCCAGTGGGCCTATGAGGTAGCCCTATAGGTGGCTACCCATGTGTATGACCACGAGATTCCCTCGTGTCTTGTGTCGTGCACACGACATAAGTGCACGTGTGCACGAGACAGTGCACTGACAGTGCACTGTGTGTGTTATTTTGAGCTTCCTTGATGTGGACACGCCGTGTCAGGCCTTGGATGACACGAAGTGAATGTGTGGGGTTGTGCACATGGGTTGTTATCAATTACCAAGCAATAGATTCATGATTAGTTGATTTTTCTATTAAATTCTCATTTAACCCATGTTAACTGATATTGATCCTGTTACTTTTCCAGTTTTTCCAAGTTGAGTTTTAGTTTGATGATTTAACCTGTTAATCACTGATTAATGTAGGTTTTGTAAACTCTAATCTATACCCCTATATATTATCTTGCCATAGGTTAAAAGTTGATGTAGTATTAATGAGTTTTGGACTGGAAACTGGGAAATACCAGTTTGCATTCTCAATTTGGGTTATGAACTGATTTTTTCCTTTTTCTCTTAGATAATGTGTTGTTCAATTATGATTAAAACCTGGAAATTCATTGGGGACTGTTTGAGTATTTGCTTTGTGAAATATAATGTGCATATCCTGTAGGAAATCATGAGTAAACCTGAGATTGTATAAAACTGTTTTGTATTGAGGTGGAATCCTGAGTTTGATGATTGGGGAGGGACTGAAATCTGAACTGAACCTTTGTTCAGGAAATTCCTGGGTTGATGTTCACTGAGTTTTGCACTAAAGTTATAAACTGAGATTGAAGGGAAGGGGGGACAATGAATTGATTTTCTTTTTCCCTTTTCTTCTTAACCTGAGAATAGGTCCATGTCTTCCTGTCTTTATGTTACATTCACTGCTCTTTAAATGTTTTACTGATTTTTCCTTTCATGTTTGTTCCCTTCACTGTTTTAGGTGTTTCCTGCATATATATATGGACACTGGTTCACTTCACTCACTGTTTTGTATCATTCCCTAACACACACACAAGCTCACTCTCATGTATTTCACTCATCACTCACCCTATACACAAACACCCTACACAACTATTCCTAAATCTGTCATGATCACCTCTATCACATACACACACATTTTCCTGCACTTATACACAGTCACTGTTAACACACATATTACATTCCTGCACATTGGTTCCCCTCTCTATGTATATATAATACACACATGTATGCACACACAACACACAAGCCTCTCTCCTTATACAATATATGTGTGTAAATTGTATGAGTATATATATATATATATATATATATATATATATATATATATATATATATATATATATATATATATACTTCTTGGTTTAGCCTAATGTTGTAGGATTTATATCTAGCCTAGATATATGTAAATATATTATGTGGTGTTTTAATCTATTGATGTATGGCTATCACATAGACATGTATTGTATTAGGTAGGGGGCATAGATCTTTGGGTTGGCTTTGTGTATGTGTAGAGTGCTAACTAGGCTTGATTGGGCTAAGGTAGGTTAGTACAGACTTGTTAGACCTAGTTAGTTGAGTTTAGACTTGATTAGACTTGGTTGACCTAGTTTGACTTCTAGGGTTGACCAGAGTTGACCAAGAGTTGACTTTGGCCTAGATTGACCTAGAATCATGTAGAATGCATAGTAGGACTTCATTTTACTATTCTGGACTTGTTGTGACTTGTGTTGTTCTGATTAGGAGCCAGACACCACTCCTCAGACGGTACTTTTCATATTGGACACTCAGTTACAGGCGAGTACATTCTCTAATCATTTCATATCCTGCTTAGAATTATTTTCTGCAGTAGATTACTTTACTTGTACTGTCACGTTGGTCACACGGATTGGTACTATATGGATCCCCTCTTGAGATATTATCCTTAGAGAGCATCGGGTACTACATGTTCTGTGCGTTTCACTTACATGGCCTATCACTATGCTTCATTGGTTCTTTGATCACTTACGACATATACTCTTATGATCGTAGAGTCTTCCTAGAATCCTTATCCCATTTATGGGACTACTATGTATCACCTTCGGGGTCTATCACCTTCGGGGTCTATCACCTTCGGGGGCTTATCACCTTCGGGGTCTACTACCCTTCGGGTGCTGTTACATAGCATCATATAACATAACCTGACTGGATCCTTGTATATTGATTGGGGGTACGGGGGAGTAGAATTGAACATGTGAATAATATCCAAGTAGTGTAGTATCAGAATCTCTTCCATAGTGTAGCATCAGAATCTCATATGCCATTTACATGTCTATATTGTACTCTGACTCACTAGTCACATGATAGTTCTCTATTTATAGTAGATATTTCTCTTACAGCTTTCTCTTTCTGTTTACATACTGTACTTCTTTCAGAACTTGTATCTTACTTTACTGCATGATTATATCTTCTAACCTACTATGATCTGTTGAGATGTACTGTACTCGCTCCTGTCCTGACTAGGACCTGTTGAAAATATTACAGAGGACGAGGAGGAGGTTCACCTGGACACTTACTACGGGGCAGCCTTAGATGACACCTGCGAGCTGGACCCTCAGGAGGACCCAGCTCTAGCTAAGGATAGCACCCCGATTGCCTAGACTAGATTAGTTAGGCTTATCTTACTTTATACAGTCTTGAGACATGTTTTAGTTAGACTTATTTGGAGTTCAGAGTTGTATATATTCTTTCATCTGAGACCTTGTACTGTTGGATATTGCTGGGATTATCTTAGACTACTTTTATCTATTTTATTCCTTGAGTTCTATTTATATCGTGCTATCTCTTCCTTAGTTGGGATTGAGTTTACTATTGCTATGTCACCCCCATTCGGGGAGTATAAACTGTTTAGATATATATTGTTAGATGTATGTTGACCTAGGACAGTGCTCTACCGCCGACACTACGGCGTAGGCTGGGCGTTGTTACGTTCTCGTACCCTCACAGTGGGTGCGGGTCATGACAGTTGTCGTCCGGATGCAGCTGACCGGCAATGCACACCACAAGTGGCTTACGGAGGAGAAAAGACTTGGACAGGGTAAGGTCACTTGGAAGGAGTTCTCCAAACTCTTCCAAAAGATGTTTATCCCTTCCACTTTTAAGGCAGAGCTTCGAAGAAAATTCTTACACCTTGGGCAAGGCAGTAGGACCGTGGAAGAATACAACACCGAGTTTCTACGACTGAGCCACTTTGCACCTACTTTGATCCAAACTGAAGAAAAGAAGGCCGAGAAATTCTACGACAGAGAGATACGACTGTTGAGATCTTCCTCAAAATCTGAACTGACAGATTCATCGGGGTAGAATTTGAAGCGGTCCATCCTTCATACGTTCTCCACGTCAGCAAGTGGCAATCGCATAGTGTGCAAGGGACTGGTTCTTTACGTGGGCGCATAGGCCATTGTGGGCGCATACTGCATAATGGACGCATAGGTGCATAAAGCCAGTGGGCGCATAGGAAGCGGCATATGCCTATAAATTGGCCATGAAGGAGAGAGAAAGCTCATTATTCCCTTCTCTTAGAATTTTTCAGAAACTCTTCATCTTCTTTCTTTGGGAACTAGGTCTCCCAAGGTCGCCAAGAGATCCGCAAAGGGCAAGGGGGCTGCGTCGAGTGGCTCTCCTCCTGCGACAGCGTCCTCGGTACTCCAGGACCCTATTCTAGGTGAGGGTATGCTTCAAAAATTAAGTCTCGAGCGTTAATTTACGATGCTCAGACTTTTCTTCTGTCGGGGCGCTTGTGCCTAAGGCAACATACTTCTGTGAGCATTATTATGCACACACAGAAGTCATGCGCCAATACTGTGGTGTGCCATGCGCCCACGTGTTGTCATGTTATGCGCCCTCTAACTTTGGCATGTTATGCGCCCACGTACTGTTCGTGTGTTATGTGCCCATATGTTTTGTTTTGGGCGCATATCCCTTTGGGCGCATAGCCCCTTGGGCGCATAGCCCTTTGGGCGCATAAAAGCCTTTCAGAACTTAGTTTTTTTTGCAGATTTTTGAGTCTGACTTTCTGTCTATCCTTGCAGTAAGCATGTTTCTCCCAAAATTTGAGGGAATCCCTTTCGGCTCTACTTATTAGGCCCTTGATACCAGTCCTATAACAAATGTGATCAGCGCGGTTCAGGCCAAGATTAGTCAAAATCAGCCTACGGAGCGGACCCTCGCCATACTTGAACATGATAAGTCCTTCTTGAGGCAGATGATTAATGATGAGAAGTTCGTGCATGGAGGGGCACGTCGCTTCAAAAAGTCGTACTTCCTGTTTTGGGATAGTGTGGGATTTGAAGATGGCGAGACCATACGTTTAAGAAACCCCATGGTGATCAGTCCAAAAAATCAGAGGATATGGCTACCATCGATGGAGCGCCATTATCCTTTGTCTGCTTTCACTGCCTTAGCTGTGCGACGACAGATGAAGTAGGAGCTAACTCCTGAGCTCCCCAGAGTCATCTCTGGGAGAATATAGTTTGACTCAGGCGATCGGAGGAAGGACACTTTCAAATGTGTCCGGGGCTCTGCATCTTACTCTACGAGGGGACTGCAACCTGGTGCTGTAGTGAACGATATTCTAACTAACCTCCATCCTTATGCCGCTGACATGCTTTGTCATTTGATGATGACGGAGGATACGTCATATCCCGCAGGGAAGATATGGATGGAAGGTTGGAGGTATCCATCTTTATTCTGGAGCAATCTCACCGGCTGGATACTTTCCACGTATGAAGCCACCCTGAAGACTGTTGGCCTTTACTATGCTATTAGGGCCACTCAATATGGTGTAAGGGTCAACTGGTCAATGTTTGTCTCTTTGGCCGAGTTATATAACCTTCACACCTGTAACTTCTTTACTCCGGCTGGGGAGATAGGATTGGCTCTCCATGAAATATGGAAAGTGTCGAAGCTTCCCTGGGGTACGGAGCCCTACGAAGAGTACGTGCCTTGTGATGAAGAACTCCGAGATCTGAAGAATAAAAACTCCGGAATGATTAATATATACAAGGAATTGCTCTTCCACCTTCTTATCTGACATAGAATTAATAAGAAAGGGAGGACCGAGGGGGCCAATCCCCACACAAGAGCCTGGATGGGCTATGTCTTCGTTCAAGGAGAAGGGGAAGATCCGGCCTCCTTTTCGATCTTAAAACCTATGACCAAGTCCGATATAGAAGCCCGGATGGCGGATTATGAGACGGCGGATACTGAGGACAGTGATGATCCCGGGTCTCCGATTGGCCACTACTTTCGTCAAGCCGAACATCCGTTGTCGGAGAAAGCTGTGCTGGCAGCTTTCTTAATGATCTTGCTTCGTGACTGCGTAGTCCCTGGAGGTTCAGGGTCCATTGAGAGAATAAGCCGAGTTATGATACTTTCGACTGTGAAGCTGGTGTTCGGACACCGTCTTGTATTACTTTCCGCGATGGTTTGTGCCACTGGACGAGGTCTGCGGGACTTTGTTAGGAATGCGGTGACTTCCGACGGCAGGCCCCACTTTGCCCGGACCGAGCTTCCGTATCATTTTCTGATGGGGTGGCTGCTACTGCGTTGTCCTTCCATAATGAATACTGGGCCGGTGGCGGACTCTTTGGCAGGAGACGCATTTCTTCATAGATTTTATGATACAGATTGGGCCGTCACCGGTGTACCTGCTTGCAGAAAGGCTTTAGGCTTCTTACAGAACTATGAGTTCTTCAGAGTAATCCCTCCGTCCAGCAGCGATAATTCGGAAGATATCTTAGTAGATGAGGGAGTTCATGCCACTAATTTGACTGCTGGGGCATTTTGTTGGCTTCAGTCTATTAGACCATCGCATCTGGAGCTCCGGAACAGGAATCATGCCTATCTGGAGCCGTATCTGCCAAGCCATTTTGTACGGCAGTTCGACTATTGCCGGCTCCTTCTGGAAAATGCTAGCCCGTATTTGATGTCGATAGGCAGCTTGATTGATGGGGCGCGTGCTTGGATGTACTACAACGCCGGGTGCACGAGGGCGATCTTCACTATTCCTTTGGATAAGCCTGAGGCTATGTCGCCGCCAAATTTTACGTTCATCCTCAGTATGATCATAAACATAGCTTAATATTGGGGACTCGGTTTGGCCCCCTTCCTACGAAAAAGGCGCCAAAGGGCCGTAAGAAGAAAAGCACTGTTCCTACGATGAAACCAGCCGTAGTACCATGGCCAGATGCCATCTTTAGGGAACCAACAGTGTCTCCGAAGGATGATACGAAAGATGATGATTCTTCTCCTATTAATCTGCCTCAGAAGATGAAAGCTTCAACTGAATTGGCCCAAGAGCCAACCCTAAAGCGAAAGAAGAAAACTGTTGCCCTAAGGAGAGCCAAGGAAGTGGGTGCTGGCTCACCTCCCTTGAGGAGGTCCTTTCGGCAAACTGGAAGAGGAGGAGCGGCGTCACGGGCCGTTATTATTCGGGAGGTGGATCCATTCCTAGACTCCATAGCCGTTCTGGTCAAGCCTTTAGAAGCTTTCTCACCCTTGCGTTTGTCCTTCACACAGGACCCCAGAGTTGTAGCTGAGGCAGATGCCTTCTCGTCTGAGGAAGTGGAGGTGACAACGGTGTCCCTGGTCGCCCCCGACCGATGGATGAGGGTGGATCTTCTTCAGCTGTAAATCATTAGCGACATGAAGATCGGGGCGAAGGCCCGTACCATGACGGTGATCAAAAGATCAGTTTCTCCAACGACATATCTGTGGAGGATACATCTGCAATAGGAACTGCGATGAAAGAGATGGACGAGAACCAAGTCCAATCGGCTCATCCTTCTGCAGGTACATTACCTTTTGTGCCTCTCTTTGGATGAGATTTTCTGACTTCGATTTTGTATGCTCCTTGTGAGGCTGACCACGACTGTATGTTCCCTTGCAGACAAGGAAAAAGAATCCCTCGCAAAGATAGTCCCCACCATTGGAGAAGGGACAGAAGTTGTTCCCGGCTCCTCCAATTTTGTTGGTGTGGGGGGAGCTGTTAGTGAGCCGGTATCGACTTCAGAAAGAGAAGTTGAGCAGCCTGCTGACGGGGCTGCTGCTGAATCCATCCATGTTTCGGCTGAGGCTGTAGAAGATATCAGGCCTGATGTCACTCAGGGCCTTGATATTGTTCTTCTTGAACGGTCTGAACCTATTCTTGGTTTCCCTGAAGCTAAGGTTGATGGCGTAGCCCAGGCTGAAGTTGAGCAAGCCGAAGGTACAAAATTACAACTCTTTCGTCTTTTCTCCCTCTTTTCCGGTTACTAATGTATATATTATTTTCTCTGTCAGGTTCGGCTTCTTGTCAGGTGTTCCTTCCTGAGGTGGAGGAAACTTTCCATGCCTCTTCTTCGACGACCTCCACCGAAGATGAGGAGATGGCCCAGGAAGTTGTTAAAGCTTTCTACTCTGTACTAAAAGTGAAGCTTCCTGGAGTCCTGAATCAGAATGCTGCCTTCGGCCCTGTGAGGGCTTTTGCTGAATGCTATGTAGCGGCCCTCGAGAGCATTGCCGGCTATGAAGAGCGGGCCAACGCTCTAAAGAAAGTTTTGAACGACCTGGAGGGTCAGGTGGCCAGGTTCCGGGACACCAAACAGCGGAGCCCGGCATCGCTGTTCCACACAGAGAATGAGGCTTTGATGACGGCTCTTACAGAGGAGAGAGCTACTTTCCAGGCGAGGAAGGATGCCCTTATTCGAGAGATCGGCGAGCTGGCTGACCAGTATGGCCAGTTCAATGCTGCAAGTAAGGCACGTGCTGTCTCGAAGAACAGGCTGGCTGCACAAATCACTGAAAAGTATAATCATATTGCGCAGATCAAGAACGAGATCGCCCAGCTAGAAGCTGAATTGAGGGCGGAGACATTTAAACAGGAGGATTGCTTGGCCCAGGCTACATGACTGCCACCACTTCTGTCCGTTTAGAAGAACAACAGGCGAAGTTGGAGGGAGAGCATCTGAGTCTGATCCTCTTCGAGGATGACGTTGCTCGTCAAGAAGAGGCACGGCACCGAGCTATTGTAAAGTATGAAGCCGAGATTGCGGCTCTGAGGGACAGCATAAACCGCCTATGTATGACATAGATTTTTGTAACTCCCTTTTTTTTCTAGCCATCATGGCTCTTGTACCTTTTTTTTTGTCTCTTGATAGACGTTAAAATATAAAATAAAGAATCTTTTCAAAATAAATGTGGTTTTGTGAAATATCGGTGCTAGAGGTAATGTGGACGTAGCAAGGATATTTCTGGTGGGTATTCCGCTAAGGAATTTTGATGTGGACCTATTATCTATTTTATATTCAAGTTATTTGAATATAAATAATAAGTTGAATAAAGCTGCTAGTAGAGGTAATATGGACGTAATAGCAGAGGATGTTCTATATCTGACCAGAGGTAATATGGACGTGGAAAGATATGTAACGTTGGGTGGGAGTAGACAACTCAGAGGTAATAGGGACGTGATTATCCTTGATGAATGCTTTGCTCAGAGGTTATATGGACGTGGCAAAATATAATCATTTCACTAGGGAAATAATTATCGAAAAACAATTCAGTGGTAATAGGGACGTGACTTGTTTTCGTCAAACCGAGTTTGGACAGAGTCAAAAACGGGAATGGTTCCACTGGGAAAATATTTAGAGGACCTATTATCCAGGGCGTATTCAAGACTCTTGAAATACGGATAATAGTTAGATAGTTTTTTGAATCATATAAGCATCGTACTGTACATTTATATGACTGAACACATATGAACAAAAAAGTTACACATAGTATTTCTTCAGGATCTTGCCGTTGATAGGCATCATGAGCAAGTCACCATCAGGCTTGGTTAGTCGGTACGCACCTTTAGAATACACTAATTCTATGATGAAAGGACATTCCCATTTAGGCTGGAATTTTCCTTTTATTTTGTGCGTCATGACCATTGGTCTTCTCACTGCTAAGACCAAATCGACGACTTGGAAGATCCTTTCCTTCACTTTTTTATTGAAGGCTCTGGAAAGGCGTGCTTGGTATAGCTCAATGTGCTGCTAAGCTAACAAGTATTTTTTATCTAGCGCTTCGAGCTCCTGGAGTCGCAGACGGTAGCTTTCTTCGGTAGTTAGCTCACTGGCTAGGGCTACTCGAATAGAAGGAATCTAGATTTCTAGGGGAAGAACTGCTTCACTCCCATAAACCAGAGAAAATGGCGTGCTTCCTGTTGGAGTCCGGACCGTTGTACGATAGGCCCATAGACATTCGCCAAGCTTTTCATTCCAATCGTGCTTGCTTGAAGAGACGAACTTCTTGAGAAGTTTTATAACAGTTTTGCTGAAGGCTTCTGCTAGCCCGTTAGCCGCTGGATTGTAGGCAGTAGAGGCTACGTTCTGGATTCAGTTCTTATTGTAGAACCGATAGAATACATGGCTTGCGAACTGTGGACCATTATCATGGATGATCCTGCGAGGTAGGCCGAAGCGGTAGATGACGTGATGTTTGATGAAACTGATCACGTTTGACGTCTTCACTTCAGTGAGCGGTATAGCTTTCGCCTATTTGGAGAAGTAATCGGTTATGGCTAGGATGAACCGATGTCCTTTGGAGGATGGTAGGCTGTTGGTCATATGATGTCCATGCCCCAGGCTTCAAACGGCCAAGATACTGCAGTCGGGTGTAGAAACTCCGAAGGTTGATGAATAAAATCGGCATAGAACTGACAAGCTCTATACTTCTTTGCATATTCAACAGCATCCGCTATTATTGTGGGCTAGTAATAACCCATTTGTTTGAGACAATCTTATAATTTGGGGCCTGGTTGATGTGTACCACAAACTCCATCGTGAGCTTCCCGGAGTTTATGTTTGGCTTCTGTGTCTGATAAGCATCGTAACAGTAGCCCGTCGTAAGAGCGTCCGTACAGCATCTTGGTAGCTGTGTCATAGTAAAATCTGAGGGATCGCCTTTGGATGGATACTGCTTCCTTCGGGTCCTCGGGAAGGATTCCATAGACGGCATAGTCTATGAATGAAAATCTCCAGTCTTTAGCATCGACGCTTGTTTCCGTTGCGTAACTGTGATGAATATGCAAGGCATCTTTCACACAGAATAATTCTCGACCAGACACTGTGATCGACGGCTGAGTATTGGTAGAAACGGTCAAGGAAGCAGCGAGGCCGGTTAGAGCATCTGCTTCTATATTTTATAGTCGAGGCATGTGCTCGATGAAGAATCCAGCAAAAGTAGACGCCAACTCGATTGTTGCTCTGTAGTAGGGGATGAGATCCTCGTGGCGACCTTCATAATCTTCTCGGACCTGACTGACTATTAGCTTGGAATTGTCGTAAGCTTCTAGATAGTCAACTCCCAGTTGCTTTGCCAGTTGTAGGCCAATTAATAGGGCATTATATTCGACCACGTTGTTGGTGCATGGTTCCACAAGAGAATACGCACGATGTATAACCAGATGATCAGGTGACACGAGCACGACACCTACTCTAGCCACGATATTTTCTTTAGGTCCTGTTCTTGATGTGTCGTCAAAGAACATTCACCAAATGGGGATTTCTTCAGTTGTAGTGTTAGACTCCACCACTTCGTTGGGGATTTCGTCATAGAGTTTGGACGATTCTGGCACTGGATGAGCTGCTAGGAAATCAGCTAATGCTTGTCCTTTTACTGCCTTATGAGGAACGAAGAGCATATCGTATGGAGTCAACAGCATTGTCCACGTAGCTAAACAGGAATTAAGAGAGCCCGATTTAGTCATAGGAATTCTGAGAGGGTTGACTTTAGATATAATGTGGATAGTCTTCCCAGACACATAGTGGCGTGTCTTCTGGATGGCAAATACTAGTGCAAGGCATTCCTTCTCCACCGGTGTGTATCTGTGCTCGGCACCCACCATTGTACGGCTGAGGTAGTAGATTGCCTGTTCATGGCCGCCTTCATTCTTCTAAGCTAATAGGGCACCAAAAGAATGGTCCATAGCACGGACATATAGTAAGAAGGGCTTCCCTATTATTGGAGCTACCAATACTGGAGGGCTTGTAAGGTATGCCTTGATGTCGTCGAATATACGTTGATATTGTTCAGTCCAGACGAAAGATACGCCTTTCTTCATGAACTGAGTGAATGGTTGATACCTTCTAGAGAGGTTCAAAATGAATCGTCTGATGTAGGCTAGCCTTCCTTGTAGTCCGCGTAGCTCTTTGAGGTTTCTTGAAGGATGCATGTCGAGGATAGCCTTCACTTTCTCCGGGTCAAGGTGTATACCCTTTGAAGTGATGACGAACCCAAAGAACTTGCCGCTGGAGACTCCCAGAAAAGACTTGGTTGGATTCATCTTGAGTTGGTGTGCACGCATTAGTTCGAACACCGTTCTCAAGTCATTGAGGTGGTTGTCCTTGAGACGACTTTTGATTGCGATATCGTCTACGTAGCACTCCATAGTTTTGCATAAATGATCACAAAAAATTATGTTCATGGCTCGCTGGTATGTCGCCCCTGTATTTTTAATCCGAAGGGCATCACCGTATAGAAGTATACCCCTAACGGTGTTCAAAAAGATGTGTGCTTCTCGTCATCAGGGAATATCTTAATCTGGTTGTAGCCTGAGAACCCTATCCATGAAGGACATTCGCTCAAAGTTGTAAGTATTGTCGATCATTACGTCAGTGATCGGTAGAGAGAACTCGTCTTTCGGGCATGCAGAGTTCAAATCATGGTAGTCGATACAGACTCGAACTTTACCATTCTTTTTCATGACTGGAACGATATTGGCAACCCTATTTGGGTGTTGTTCTTCGCGAATGAATCCACTGGCAATGAGCTTCTTGACTTCATTCTCGATGGCTTCTATGACGTCTGGTCGGAATCGTCGTTGTTGCTGCTTCACGGGCTTAGCTTTAGACGAAATATTCAGGTGGTACATGGCGACTTTAGGGCCCAAGCCTAGCATATCTTCATAGCTCCATGCGAAGACATCGATGTATTCTCTTATAAGCTGTATAAGAGATTGGTGTTCATCGCCAGATAAACTTTTGTTGATGAAGATTGGTTTGAAAGATGATTCATCTCCTAAATTGACTTGGATGACTTCGTCTTCAGTAGGTGGTTCACGTTGTTCGACGCACAGCTCCCACCTAGTGTCCATTTTTTGAGCCCATTGTTCAAGCTCAATTGATTGGACGTCATCCGCAATTTGGTCAACGGAAACCATGTTGACGGACAGAGTTGTCTTGAATATGTCGCCAATGCTGGAGTCTGAGTCCCAGAGGGAGGAATCAGAAGAATGAGAACAACGAACTGCTTCATCATCTGATCTTTCGAGAGTTATCGGAGGAGTGACATAACCCAAACCACATCGCTTTGTTGATAGTAGTTCTCGGGTTTGCCGGGAGGAGCAAAGTGTCGTATTGGCAACAGTCGTCATCGACCGTAATTTAGCCCCTGGTCGCTTTTGATGTCATATCCCATGTTCTAGATGATATTCTTGGCCTGCCAACTATATCGAAAAAGTTATATTTTCTTAGAGTCATAGTCAGCTTATGTATTATGCTTGGGAGAAGTAGAGTCTGGAACAAACTTTCTCTCGCCAATTATACGACCAAAGATGATTAGTTCTTCATTCTTCTTTCTGGCTTGAACGATGAAGTAGAGGATATCTTTAGAGTAGACTTTTTCCCACAGGTGAGGCATCGTGACCGGCATGCAGAGGTGTGGTCCTATGCCGTGCTCTAGAGCATATATCGTATCTATGTAGTGGTTTACAGATTGATAGACATCGGAGTAATTCAAAGATAAACCTTTACTAAGGAAATACGCAAGTTCTTCTTCAGGGATAATATCATCCGCTGAAGGTATATTATTATGAGTAATGATATACTCATTGAGAGGATCATCATCTGGAAGAGGAGCCACAGTCTTGGCCGAGTTCATCATGTAGGGTAATTCTTCAGGATTAGGAGGACGGGCATCAGTAGGTTCCTTCCGGCGTGTCTTGCTGAGAAGGATGGTCAATGGTTTAACCTTGTCAGGGTTCTTCCTTTTCACCCAAATTGTGAGAGGCTTCGGAGTACTTTTTGGAGTAGTACGTCCTTTGACTCGGATAATTAGGGGACCATCATTGGAGGATGGACTTGCTTCAGCTTCATTGTCAGCTTCGTTGCCATCGTCCTTGGGGGGCTAAGATTGGTAAAGTACCGAATCTCCATAGCAAGCTTCGATACCCTTAAAAGGATCGCATCGGCAAACTTCGTCTTCATGACACCGTCGATGTTGACATATTTGAAGCACTGGTGAAGTATGGAAGGAACGATCATATTCTCGTGTATCCATGGACGTTCCAACAAGATATTATAGGATACGTTGGCATCGATCACATAGCAGAAAATCTTCGTTCGGAGATCAACGATCTGGCATTTGAGACGGATCTTGTCCAGCGGATGGCTTCGACCAGCATTGAAAGCCATAATAGTTATGTTGGTTGCAGATAGCTTATGTAAAGGAATTCCCAGAATTTGAAGCAAACTTCTAGGAATAATGCTGAGGGAGGATCCTGGATCGATGTGCATGCGGTCCACCTTGATCGCCCCGATATACCCTGTATAGTACAGGGGTCTATCATGACGATTATTTTTTAGTAGCATGTCCTCCTGTGAAAAAGTGATGTTGGGCACCACTTCTATAGTACTGTGGCAGTGGGACAGGAGACAGGGTCTTCAGCGGGGGCTTTGACTTCAGTGAGGTAAGAGTCGACATATAGTAATGCCTCACTTAAAGCCTTTCGCATTTCTTTGGAGAGTCGCAATAGATCGAACAGAGACAACCTGGCAGGTGTATTGGCTAGATGTGCCAGTATGTCAAAGTTGTAGGGCCGATCCATGCCTTCGGGAGCTGGCGCCTTCAGAGATTTGTCAAACCGCGTCTCCTTCTGCTTGGCTTTGTCCGTAGTTGGAGGCTTAAACGGGCCCGTTTCTGAGCTTGTGGGGGCAGCAAGAGCTTGAGAAGGTACTTCTTCTTCTTGTGCGGGATCGTACGTCCGAAGATAAGTCTTCCACGGTCGTGTCTCGCCAGATAGAACCTCGTAGATGGGAGAGGATACCATATGGCATGACTTGTACTTCTTACCCCTTTTTGCTTTGGGAGGTACTATCCCCTGCGTTACTTCTTGTACAAGGTCCCGATGGACCCACATGATCTCACCATGTTCAGTCGTGAGTGGCACCAAGGTAGGGTTGCGAGCTGGCGGTAAGTTGATGACTTCCATTATTGCCTTGGGAATCGGGACTACGCCGTCTGGGACTTCGGTGGAAGGAAAGTCTCCAAACTGAAAAGAGATCATGTTAGAAGATACGACCTTGTCTTCTGCTTCGAGGTTGATCACTTGGTTGTCGATAAGCTGTTGTATCTTTTTCTTCAGGACGATGCAATCCTTGGTGGAGTGATGCACGTACTGATGATAGAGACAGTACTTGGGATCGTTGAGTTGGCTCGCCTCTGCAGGATGTCGTAGTGGAGGCAATGTCAACTTATTACCCTTCGTCAATGTGTGAAAGATGGTAATGACATCGTCTTCATCAAAGGAGAAGGTCTCCTTAGGCTTGTCGGAGGCGCCTTGAGAATTGGAAGCTCCTTTGGATGTGTCAACCTTCAGGACTACTTTTCTTTTACCCCCATGAATATGGATAGTTTGAGGATGCTTGCCTTTGTCTTCGGGTTTGGGTATTTTTAACCCCAGTAGTTCTAAGTTAGGAATGTCATTTTCAGCAGCATCAGCGACCCCAATGAAAGCGGGCCATGTATCATACTTATGTATACCTAGACAAAACTTCACCGTAGGAAGGAAGTTATGTCGACAAGTATCCATAAGTTCTGAGTCTGGTATGCCGAAGGGCATCTTCAGTGCTAGCCGCCTAAAGCATTCGATGAAGGCGATGACAGACTCAGTCCTCCTTTGCTTGGTCTCGATGAGGGTGGACATACTAACATGCATGCCACTCCCATAAAACCTATTGAGAAACAACCTCTCCAAGTCTTTAAATGAGTTGATACATCCGTCAGGCAGACTACAGAACCATTCGAAGGCTACCCCCTGTAAGGTGCTAATAAACAGCTTCGACAAGAACGGATCATCTCTGGGCAAGTACAGAGTCTGCGTGTTAAAGTACGTCATGTGCTGACGAGGAGAAGTCTACTCGTCAAATGAATTCAGCGTCAGCGGCTTGTAGTTAGGAGGGCAAGTAGCGTTCTCCTACTCATGGGGATATGGTTGAGATATCTCCATCTTCTGAAGCTCGTCTTTGTGTGAGATGGTCTTGAGACGAGCGACCAGGGAATCAATTGCATCATGTTGATTGAGCAGGTATTGGAAAACGGCTATAAAATGGTTATCAGGCGTCGTTGGCGAAGGACCACCCCCAGCATTTGCAAGAATTAGAGGGGACGCAACGGAATGATACTCCTTTTGTAGTGAAGGAGGGTTATTACCGTAAGCCGGACTAGCATGGGCCGAGACATTTTGTTAAGGTGGAGGAACATCCCCATCAGCTTAAACCACCATGATACTGGTAAGCATATCGATGATCTTGGCGAATGCTAGTTCCAGACCCTCTAGTCATTTGTTGGTCTGATCACTGAATTCTTCAGGTCTTTCTCCGTCCGCCATATATGTAGATAACATGCGAGGATGAAAAGAGGAAACAGTACAACTGGTGCTGATACAGTCTATCTCCGAGTGGACAAGCCCTTCATCTTCAGGTAGAGGAGGTAGATAGTCGTCATCGGATTCGGAGGGATCATCGTCCTCTGGAAGGCTACCCCCAGTGTGGAGGTCAATCGCTTCAGACTCTGAGGGAATACTACCCCCAGCTTGGGATTCTTCGTCGTCCATACGGAACCTTGTCTTTGACCGAGTACCCATATGACTCCTTCAGATGTGACAATCAGCTGGCCATCTGTTGGTGGACTTCTTCTTCTTCTTCTCGTGGAACTGAGAGAGAAAGTTGGGTTCGTAGTCCACCGCCATTGATTGGGGCTTCCGTAAGGAGGACCCCATGAAGACATGTTGGATAAAACACACAGTGGTTTCTCATCGTCAGAGAAGTGCAGCCGTCGAAATACGGACTTTCTCTGAGGCACTCTTGTTGGTTTGGGGCAACAACAGTTGATAACAATACTGGTGCATTGATGTGCACTATGAATTGTTATGTCTTCCCTTGCTTTACACTTATGATTTATCATGTCACGCAAGTCAGCGGAAGGGAGTTTTGCCTTACAACCCATGTTGCATGCATTGTCGAGCTTTGCATGTGGGTTCGTAAGGAGAGTTAGCGCATCCAGACTTAGTTCACGAGCAAGGGCAACCCCCACACCTAAGTTCTGTGATGTACTTGAAGACAGCCCTGTGCTATACGCGTTGGTGCCTGTCTTTTTGTTGTGGGCACATAGGCCTTGGAGACTAGCCTCGGGCGCATGCTCCTTGACAGCATGTCTGAGCCTCCTTGATGTGGGCATATAGTATGGATCCAGTGAGCCTAGGCACATAGCCTTGGGCGTATGACCCTGGATGCCCAGCCTATTGAAGACAAAAGTGTTCTGGTTGGGGTTATGCGCCCAAACACTCCCTTAGGCGCATGGCTTTGGGCGCATGCTTGGTGGAGCAACACTGTTTTTTTTCTAGTTTTGCCTCCTTCATTTGTGAGCCTCGCCGGGTTTGGCCAGAGTGTCACACACCCTGATTCTTGGCATCGTAGTATTTTTCTTTACCAAGTCTCGGGTGTTGAACACCCTGTTGTTGGCTGTACAGAAAAGAAGTCACTGGACTAGTAGAGCCCGGAACGGTGTGAGCCTTCTCCATTTGGAGAACTTCTGTGGTAGAGTAATGCGCCCATGTGACAGAGTCCTCCAGTTGCATATCTGCTATGACACTAGCAGGATATGCACAGCGAGCCTTCGAAAGCCAAGTCTTGCGAGACTTATTCGGCTTCGCTGATTCTAAAGGAGTAGAGCCATCCCTCGAGAGCATCTCTTCGAACGCCTGTTGATCAAACTTTACGTCAGTATCTTCTGAGTGCTTCCTATTTTGTTAGTATCGGATTGCATCACCACCTTCTCGTCAGAAGAAAAAGTAGTCCCTAGTAGAGTCGCCATTTTTATGGACACACGTAAAAAAGAAGAAGAAAACACTGTCTTTTCTTTATTGGCGCACGGCACCACAAATCGAGTACGCCTGAGAGATCCTGCGCTGAGGATCCCCGAGTACAAAAGAGAATTCTAGGGAATGGGACGATGGAGATCGAGCGGCAGTTGCTCCTTTACTCCGTTGACACTCTGATTACAAAAGTGGGAGAAAACCTAAGAAAATTGCTAACTCTCAGCTCACTGGCAAAAAGTGCAGCAATTTGGCTCTTGAAAATGCTCTTTGTTCCGTGTTTTGAAGAGGGATGAGGCCCCCCCTTTTATAATCATTCTTCAGCTGGAATAATGTTATGCGCCTACATGAGGAAACACGCTAGTTTTTATGTGGGCACATAGTCCTGCCTTGGGCGCATAGAGTGTAGACACATGCAGGCTGCGAGATCGTGGACTGGTCGTGGTGTTGACATGGCCGCATGCTTCGGTACATAACTGCTCGTGGAGACTGATGTGGTCGTGTGCTTCAGTGCACGTTTTGATCATGGCTTTAACTGAGTCAGGCTTGGGTGCATAGCCATGTCTCAGGCTATGCACCCTCCTTTTGGGGAAGCTAGTCTTGGGCGCATGGAGCTTCACTGGTTGGGTGCATGGAGCTTCACTGGCTGGGCGCATAGAGCTTCACTGGCTGGGCGCATAGAGCTTCACTGGCTTGGGCGCATGGGGCTTCATTGCTGAAAAATTTTCATGCTTCTACAAAGAGGTCATACTCAACAAACTTGTCGCAGAAGATTAGGCCAATGTCTAAGATGTGGTTCAACTTAACATCAACTTCGAGATTGCCCAACAAGAGGCCCACCAGCACCACCAGCACCACTAGTACCAGCTCAAGGAGGATATCCGTGCGGACCACTTTCCAACCAGGCAACGCAGTTTGCACAGGCGAGACAACAGGAAGCACAACGACCCGGACAGGCCTTTGCCATGACAGTTGAAGCCGGCGTAGCAACCCAAGGAGCAAATGAATGTAATAACTTGACTTTAAAATAATGTTAGTAAGTACCATAGTAATTTATGCTTGATTGTTAATTGTTTGATTAGGAACAACAATAGAAACATAGCATAACTTAGACATCTTAGAGCCATAGACATATTTTCCTTCTACCATAGTGAGTTGTTTTAATTTCGAGAACGAAATTCTTTTAAGGTGGGTAGGATGTAAAACCCCCAAATTTTTGAAAATATTTTTTTATTATTAATTGCCTTAAATAGGATTTTATGGAATTTATGAGTATTTTTTTTAAATTAAATTATTATTAAATATGGCCTTAGCCATTGTTGAGTTTTGGAGCACAAGACGTCCAGGAATTGTGGCACAAAAGATGTAGCAGTGAGCCTTGATTAGTGTATTAGCCATGCTAGGGGAGGTCTAGCCATAATGATGCCCGAACTAGGAAAACCAGGCCAAGTTGTGAAAAGACTCATTTAAATCATTTAATTAGTTATAATTTAATATATTGATTTTTTTGATGACCCGGTTGTACCCAATCAGCCCGAACCGGACCCAAACCAATTCCAAGCCCATGTAGGCATGTAGTGGACCAAAGACGACCATGTAGGCATATTTTATGTGTGCAAATATTTCTTAAATTATTTTATAATTTGATATTGTATTTCTAATTATTAAATACTGTACAATATTGGTATTAATATTATTAAATAGGAGTTTGACAATATTTGTTTGATTTTCTGGAGCCAAATGAGGAGTGCGTAGGTTATGTTCACCAAACACTACCATTGGTTTATTTGTAGGGTTACTAAAATAATTATTATTATTATTATTATTATTATTATTATTATTATTATTATTATTATTATTATTATTATTATTATTATTATTATTATTATTATTATTATTATTATTATTAATTTTAAATGAAATCATTATTATTATTGGTTGTATTTTTCCTTGTTAAAGGAACATATCTATACATGTAAATATTTCCATAAATAGGCCTACACTAGGAATAGATGATATTAAGATTTTTTTTTTTTTGATTTATGTAGTATTATACATATTAAGAATATATGTGTATATATGGTTATCTATATAAATATACTTATATATGGATATAATAAAAGATATATATATATATATATATATATATATATATATATATATATATATATATATATATATATATATATATATATATATAAAGTTGTGAACAGTGCAATGCACTGTTCTCTTCTCCCCTCCCCGAGCATGTGTCCAAACCCGAGAGCAACTCTTTAAGTTTTTTTTTTGTTACTTTGATTTGATCAACATTAATCAAATCATGGTCAAATTAAATCAAATCTTCTCGAACCTAATCTAAACTAGATTCTCTACTAATCCAATCAAAAACCTAATCAAAATTTAGGTTTAAAACAATCTAAAATAGGATTTTAACCGAGAAGTATATATAAGGAGATCGATAGAAGGAGAAGAGGAACCCAAACGCTAAACCCAGACCACCCCTCGACCCCTGCCTCCGCGCGTACCCTGCTCGACACCAGGCGCGCCACCCCAGCCCCGCTAGAGCCACCGCATCCGCCATATTTCGCGTGCACAGTACGCAGCAGTAGTGCACCGAGGAGTCGACTTCGTAGGTACGTATCTCCGTCTATGATTGTTCGTTTTTCAATCTGTAAATTGTTATGGAAAGCCAATATAACCATGTTTCGATTCCAGTAGATAGGTTTTGTGATAGACAAGCACCCCGTCCAAAAAATCGATGAAGACTTCATCAAAAAACCTGTCCAAAATAGGACATAAGTCGGTCCAAACACCCTTGTTGGAAAGCGAATCATCGTCGAACCAACGACAGTTTAAGAAAACTAATTAAACCAACTTGAAGACAACATATAGGGCTTCCTAACCTAATTTGTATTTTTGATTTTCATTAATTATGTGAAGAGAAAACCGTTTTCAAAATTGAGATTTTTATCATTAAAAAACAGTTTTAAAAACTTTAAAATTTTTCCGATCCAACGTGCGTCCCGCCAATCCGGATGACATAGTCGCAAACTGAAAGCATCGAAAGGTGCGTATCGACTTCGTGGACGTATGGGCTTTGACAAAATTCAAATTGGTTGCGTGTGCGCGACGAATTTGATGCATATTCGTTGAAATTCACCGTATCGGTCTTTTCGAAATTCTCCAATGACTTTGTGCACGTTCGTCAAATCGAGATGAAACTTACGCCAACAGGACCGTATCGTTTTTTTGGTCCTGTATGCCAAGTTTGGTCCGATTTTGAGACAGTTGACCGGATCGCCGTTTTGCGGGTCCCGTGATCCAACTCAACGGGCGAATTTGTGCACCGCTCATCGAAATGTAAAATTGGACATACCTTGGGTTCGTCTCATTAAAAAAAATACATAGACATGTAGTTTGACGACTTTAGAGGCTATTGACTCTGGCATGCTTTTCGATGAAAAGTTGGTCCAACGGCGGATACTATTTTGACCCGAAATTGCCGTTTTGCCCCTGTCCAGAATTGGACTTATGGATACCCTATCCTAGCTATTTTGCTTATTTCGGGAATGTTGGTAATGTCTGTTTTAGCATCCGAGGACAGTTGCAGTAGTTCAGCTTTTGTGGACATCTGATCTAACAGGTTATTTAAACGTGGTTGAGTCTACACCAGGCAAGTACACCTTGCCAAACTCTACAGTACTTACATGCTATTCCATATTACTATTTTTCATCTCTAACTTAGTTCCATATTTCTTCTGTTCCGTGTTCTTGTTACTTTCTAGTTTTACGTGCACGTAGATTTTTACTCTTTTTCATATTACTTGTTCGACTTTCTAATCCTGTTCATGTCTAGTGATAGTGTTGTTTGTCCATGCCATGATCTCCTGACCCATTTGACTTGGACTTGACTTAGTATGATTTTCGATACTTGATTGACTTGACCCGGTCATGATCGTTTGATTTGACCCTGACCTGTTATTAGACGTGACTATACCTGACCACCTCGTTCGTGATCTCCCATCGAGTGCGAATGAGCCTTACTATAGTTAGAGATTCCCCATCGACTTCTGACTATAGGACTGTGAGCTCCCATCGGGCTGCGGTTACCCCGACTTACTATTAGTCATGCTTGATAGCACTGTCTTTGATGGTATGCCATTTATACTTATTCTTTAGTCTCATATTGTTCCTTGTACCATTTCCTATTTTCTCGTATGTTATTTATTATATAGTAGGCATGTATATTATGTGTCTTGCTAGTCCTCTGAGGACCTGGTGATCTCTCCAGGCTTGGTTAGAGACGAGGACTACCCGGAGGTATATGGTTCTGGAGTCGAGGCAGGTGACGTACCTTCGTAGGAGGACGAGATAGTGGCTGAAGACTTCTCTTGAGACATGTCTCTTTTAGACTTGATACTTTATTTTTTTTCCTTTTTCAGTGGACATGTAGTTGATTATTTATTTTTTTATACTGTGGTTTCGGGATGTCTTACCCGCGCAGTTATTATTTCTATTTCATGTTGGACAGATACTTCTCACTAGTATTATTTATTGGAATTGATATCCTGTGTCCTATTTTTTATGTGGATGAGATTAGCTGTGACCTGTGACTTGCATTATATTGCTGGGTTGTTATCATGATTTACAGCTTAAGCATTTCGCTAATGGGCTTACTTTGAGATTTGGCCCATTGGTGAAGTGTTGCTGGCATGTATCGTATCCTGGTCCTAAACGTATTTTGGGACTGGGGCGTTACATTCATACATTCAATGAATGAAAAGAAGGAAGGGAAAAAATGGAAGGAAGGCAAGGAAATGGAATGTAAACAAGTGTGAGTAACAAATGAGTGTATAAGTGTGTGTGTGTGTGTGTGTGTGTGTGTGTGTGTGTGTGTGTGTGTGTGTAATGTGGACTGAAAAACTGTGACAGTGAGGTAAAACTGTGAATGAGTGGACAAATGAGTGTGTGAAAGTGTGACATTGAGTGGTGTGTGTGTGTTTTCACAGTGAGGGGTTTATGTGTATCATTGGTGTCTTGTGTACAGGTATTTAGAGTAGGGTGAAAGTGGACAGCAGTAAAAGGGGTTTATGTTCTCAGTTTCATATCATAAGTTAGCAGTGATTACATTCTCAGGTGCATACATGAACATCTCATTAAAGTTGAACTCAGTTACAGTTCAAAACCAATCCTATTCTCAGGTTAGTACATGTATCATTCAATTCTCAGTTTAAAATCAGTTGACAGTTCACTTAATATCTAAAAACCTGAGAAATGAGTGTTCAAATGACAGTTCACAATACCAAATCCTGAGAATACATGAGTTCAAGATCAAAACAAAATCAAAAACCAAACCAATTTATCTCATAACCAAACAACTACATCTGATAATACATCTCAGGCAACCTGAGATTGATATGTGACATGTTCATATGGGAAATCTGAGAATAAGTTCAACTTAAACAATTCTCAAACAACTCGATCAATGTTCTCAAACCCAAAACCACATCAACCTGAGAATCAAACATCTCATGAAACAACAGGATTTAAATCTCAGGAAATCATATAACTTAAAATCCCAACTTCACAGAATAACCAAAACCTGAGATACACGTTCACATGAAAAAAATACCAATTTGAAATCAAACAGATGTAACAAAACTTGAAATAAAATAGTGAACCAAGTGTACAGGGGTAGGTACTCGTCCCACGTGTCCTCACAAGCCTAGACGTGTCCACGAAGTGGACACAATCGTGTCAAAACCATCAAAATATATTGTGTCAAAAAACAGTACAATATGGGCCTCGTGCGGCCATGTCGAGCTCGACTGGGCTCGACACACAGCACAAGAAGGGTTGTACTCATGCACAGTAGTCGAGGGGGACTAGGGTTAGAGGGTCGACATAATGAAACATGACCACGACGTGTCCACGTGTCATATGAGACGCGTATCCGACGCGACTGAACCGTGCACAAAGTGTCTGTGCGAACCCGTACAACCTCGATTTCGTGTCCGACATGACACAAGATGCCATGAAACTCGAGGGGGGCTTGTCAGTGGTTTCCTCCACCTCTGTGTCAAGTGGTGTCTACGTGGCGTGTCGTGTCCGTAAACAGGGTCGGGTAGCAGGGCAACCGTGTGGGGGCTCGTGCTGCGTGTCCGTGGCCATTTTGGATACGAACACGACACAAAAATAGGCTCAGTCTTCACGAAAATCAAAGTACACATATAGGGCTACAATTCTATTCAAATAGATTTCAAAAATAATAAAATAAATTTCTTTCAAACATTTCATCGAACACTTATGTACACACACTGATACGTGTCTGATACAGACACCAAATCAATTCTTATTCCTACCAAACATCACCTACAGCTTGGGGACACCTAGATGGATGCATCTATGGAAAGAAATCAAGATTTATAGGTGATTTGAAGGGATTACCTATTGAGAGTCAATCTCCAAGAAAAAGCCCCAAATTGTGAAGTCCCCTTCCTTAAGCAATATCCAAATGAGCTCCCCTCCTCGCAAGCTAGCATCCTACAATCTCTATTCCAGATTTAGACCCAATTACAAAATATTGGGATCAATTTGGTGGAGGAATGGTGAGGTTTGATGAAAGGGGGAAGAAATTAGGGTTTCTAAAAGGGGGTGTTCTAAAAGAGGCAAGTGGTTATGTAGAGATATTATATAGGCTAAAATTATGTCACTCTTGGGCTGTTGTGGCTGGCCATGTAGAGAATTAGGGTTAGGGTTTCATATGAATGGGCTTTGGACCAAGATCATTAGCTAGCTAGCTCAACCTCTTAGCCAAAAGTCCAATGCACTAAACACCCTATCTCTCCATGAAACTTAGCTACCCTCAAGTCAACTAAGACCAACTTAAGTTAGATTAGGGTCCCACACCATGCTAACTAAGTCACCAAAGTCAAAGTCAAACTCTAGGCTAGTCTCTAAAGTCACAACTTGCAAAAGTCAAAATCACAACACCAATGCAATAAATAATTCACAAAATCAAAATGACCAAAATACCCTTGGGCAAAAATATAAAAATAAATCACCCTAATCACATGGTTAGGTTCCCATTGTCATGGTTACCCTCTAGGTCAAGTAGTATCTAGGGTTTCACTAGCAAAACACCAAAATCACAAATCACCAATTAAAATAATTTTAAAAAAATTAAAAATTACCGAAAATCATAACATGATTTAAATCTCACTATTAAAAGACTAAAATTGCAAAAGTTCAAAATTATCCTCATTTAGAAAAGTGGGTGTTACACATTCCCGCCGTTAGGGGGAGGTAAGCAACAAATTGTTCATATAGACCAAACCATTGCTAATGAATGACGTGAATTGACATAGAATATGCCTACCCTATGTCATTCCCCGATCCCAGAAGATCAAAAACTAGCCACTGGACGTGATACTGTACAAGCCTAGATTACACTTAAACAAGGCAAAACCACTATAGTTTCCGATATTTTTTAGAAGACAACGACATTGTAGCCAACCAAGCAGACAAATTACAGTCACAATAAGATATGAAGAAAATGTATCTGTAGAAGCATGAAAATTTCAGCAGACTGGACAACTATGCGCCCAAGTCACCAGTGAAAACCATGCGCCCAAGTCACCAATGAAGACATACGCGCCCAAGTCACCAATGAAGACATATACGCCCAAGTCACCAGAGTGGGCTATGCGCCCATGCGCCCACTCTAGGCTCCTCCAGAATGGGGCGCATAGCTCTATTTCATGCTATGCGCCTAAGCCAGAACAGCCCCCGACTCGGTCAAACCCACGATCAATCGTGCACCAAAGCATACGGCCATGTCAGTCTCCAAGAACAGTCGTGCACCGAAGCATGCGGCCACGTCAGCACCACGATCAATCCATGATCACACATTCTGCATACGCCTACGTCCTATGCGCCCAAAGCAGGACTATGCACCCATATGAAAATCAGTGTGTTTCCTCATGTGGGTGCATAACATTATTCCAGCTCAAGAACGACTATAAAAAGGGGTCTTATCCCTCTTCAAAACACAGAACGGAGAGCATTTTCAAGAGCCAAATTGCTGGACTTCTTGCCAGTGAGCCGAGAGTTAGCAATTTTCTTAGGCTTTCTCCCACTTTTATAATCGAAGTGTCAACGGAGTAAAGGAGCAACTGCCGCTCGATCTCCATCATCCCATTCCCCAGAATTCTTTTTATACTCGGGGATCCTCAGCACAGGATCTCTCAGGCGTACTCGATTTGTGGTATCTTACGCCAATAAAGAAAAGACAGCATTTTTTCTTCTTTTTTTGTGTGTCCACAAAAGTGGCGACTCTGATGGGGACTACCTTTTTCTCTGAAGAGAATGTGTAACGCAATCCGATACCAAAAAAGTGGGGAGCACTCAGAAGATGTTGATCGTGAAGTTCGACCAGTAGGCGTTCGAAGAGATGCTCTCATGGGACGGCTCTACTCCCTCAAAATCAGCAAAGCCAAACAAGTCTCGCAAGACTTGGCTTCCGAAGGCTCGCAGTGCATATCCTGCCAGGGTCATAGCAGATATGCAAATGAAGGACTGTGTCACATGGGCGCATGGCTCCGCACAGAAGCTTCACAAATGAAGAAGGCTCATACCGTTCTGGGATCTACTAGCCCAGCGACTTCTTTCTTGTGAAACCAACAACGGAGTGTTCAACGCTCGAGACTTGGCAAAGTAAAATACTACGATGCCAAGAATTGGAGTGTTCGACACTCTAGGCAAATCCAGCGAGGCTGACAAACGAAGGAGACGAAGCTGGGAGAGAACAGCGCTGCTCTACCAAGCATGCGCCTAAGAGGGTGTATGGGCGTATAACTCTGGCCAGAACGCTTCTGTCTTCGATAGTCTCTGCATCCAGGGTCATGTGCCCAAGGCTATGCGCCCAGGCTCAACTGACCAATACTACACGCCTACATCGAGGAAGCTTAGACATGCTGCCAAGAAGCATGCGCCCAAAGACAGACTCTAGGGCCTATACGCCTACAGCAAAAAGACAGGCCCCAACGCATATAGCACGGGGCTATCTTCAAGGTCAACACAGAACTTAGGTGTGGGGGTTGTCCCTGCACGTAAAATAAGTCTGGATGTGCCAACTCTTCTTACAAACCCACATACAAAGCACAGTGATGCATGTGACATGGGTTTTAAGGCAAAACTCCCTTCCGTTGACTTACGTGACATAATAAATCATAAGCGTAAAATGGGAGAGGATACAGCAATTCATGGTGTACATTCGTGCACCAGTATTGTTATCAACTGTTGCTGCTCCAAAGCAACGAGATTGGCTCAGAGGCAGTCCGTGTTTCGACGACTGCATTTCTCTGACGATGAAAAGCCACTGTGCGTTTCATCCAACATGGCTTCGTGGGGTCCCCCTTATGGAAGCCCCAATCAAAGACAATCGACCACGAACCCAACTTTCTCTCTCAGTTCTGCGAACAGAAGAAAAAAAAAGTCTGCCAACAAATAGCCAACAGGCTGCCACATCTGAAGGAGTCTATATGGGTACTCGGTCGAATGCGAGATTCCGTATAAATGATAAGGACTCCCAAGTTGGGGGTAGTATTCCCTCAGAGTCTGAAGCAGATGACCTTCATACTAGGGGTAGCCTTCCAGACGATGATAACCTCTCCGAGTCTGACGGTGACTATCTACCACCATACCAGAATATGAGGGACTTGTCGACTCAGAGACAGACAGTATCAGCACCAGTTGTACTATTTCCTCTGTTCGTCCTCGTATGTTATCTATACATGGCAGACGTTGAAAGACCTGAAGAAGCCAGTGATCAGACCAGCAAACGACTGGAGGGTCTTGAAATAGAATTTGCCAAGATCACTGATATGCTTACCAATATCATAGCGGTCTAAGCTACTGGGGCTGTTCCTCCACCTCAATAAAATATCTCGGGTCATGTTAGTCCGGCTCATAGCAACAACCTTCCTTTACTACAAAAGGAGTATTATTCCGTTGTGCCTCCTCTAAATCTTATAAATGCTGGGGCTGGTCCTTCACCAACGACGCCTAACAATCGTATAGCAGCCATTTCCTAACACCTGTTCAATCAACAGGATGCAATTGATTCTCTAGTTGCCCATCTCGACACCATCTCACACAAAAACGAGCTTCAGAAGATGGGGATATCTCAACCTTATGCTTCTGAATGGGAGAATGCTACTTGCCCTCCTAACTACAAGCTGCTGACGCTAAATTCATTTGATGGAATGACTTCTCCTCGTCAACAGATGACATACTTCAACACGCAGACTCTATACTTACCCAGGGACGATCCGTTCTTATCAAAGCTATTTATTAGCACCTTGCAAGGGGTAGCTTTTGAATGGTTCTGCAGTCTTCCTGAGGGTTGTATCAATTCTTTTAAAGACTTGGAGAGGTTGTTCCTCAACAGGTTTTACGAGAGTGGCATGTATGTTAGTATGTCCACCCACATCGGGACCAAGCAAAGAAGGACTGAGTCTGTCATTGCTTTCATCGAACGCTTCAGGCGGCTAGCGTTGAAGATGCCCTTCGGCATACCTAACTCAGAACTTATGGATACGTGTCGACATAACTTCCTTCCTACAGTGAAGTTCTGTCTGGGTATACATAAGTATGATACATGGCCCGCTTTCATTGGGGTCGCTGATGCTGCTGAAAATAACGTCCCTAATTTGGAATTACTGGGGTTGAAAACACCCAAATCTGAAGACAAGGGCAAGCATCCTTAAACTATCCCTGTCTGTGGGGGTAAAGGGAAAGAACACTTAAAGGTCAACCCTTCCAAGGGAGCTTCCAAATCTCAGAGTGCCTCTGACAAGCCTAAGGAGACCTTCTCCTTTGACGAAGACGATGTCATTACCATCTTTCAGACATTGACGAAGGGTAATAAACTGACATTGCCTCCACCACGACGTCCTGTAGAGGCGAACCAACTCAACAATCCCAAGTACTATCTTTATCATCAGTACGTGCAGCACTCTACCAAAGATTGCATCATCCTAAAGAAGAAGATACAATAGCTTATCAACAGCCAAGTGATCAACCTCGAAGCTGAAGATAAGGTCGTATCTTCTAACATGATCTCTCTTCAGTTTAGTGACTTTCTACCCACAGAAGTCCCAGACGGCGTGGTCTCGATCCCCAAAGCAATAATGGAAGTCGTCAACCTGCCGCCAGCTCGTAACTCAACCTTGGTGCCACTCACGACTGAACGTCGTGAGATTATGTGGGTCCATCCAGACCTCGTGCAAGAGATGATGCAGGGGGTAGTATCTTCCAAAGTAAAGAGGGGCAAGAAATAAAAATTATGTCATATGGTGTCTTCTTCCATTTACGAAGTTCTATCCGGCGAGACGCGATCCGGCAAGGCTTACCTACGAACTTATGACCCTGCACAAGAAGAAGCGGTACCATCTCAAGCTCCTGCTGCCCCCACAAGTTCAGAAGTCGGCCCGTCTAAGCCTTCAACTACCGATAAAGTCAAGCAGAAAGAGACACAATTTGACAAGTCTCTGAAGGCGCCATCTCCCGAAGGCATGGATCGGCTTTACAACTTTGACATACTGGCACAGCTGACCAATACACCTGCCAGGTTGTCTCTGTTCGATCTATTGCAACTCTCCAAAGAAATACGGAAGGCCTTGAGTGAGGCATTACTACATGTCGACTCTTATCTCGTTGAAGTCAAAGCCCCCGCTGAAGACCTTGTCTCATGTCCCCACTGCTACAATACTATGGAAGTGGTGCCCAACATTACCTTTTCACATAAGGACATGCTACTCAAAAATAATCGTCATAATAGACCTCTGTACTATACAGGGTATATTGGGGCGATTAAGGTGGATCGGATGCACATCGATCCAGGTTCCTCCCTCAGTATCATTCCTAGAAGTTTGCTTCAAATTCTAGGAATCCCTCTGCACAAGCTATCTACAACAAATACAACTATCATGGCTTTCAACGCTGGGAGAAGCCACCTACTGGATAAGATCCGTCTCAAGTGACAGATCGATGATCTCCGAACGGAGGTTTTTTGCTATGTGATCGATGCCGATGTATCCTACAACGTCTTGTTAGAACGTTCGTGGATACACGAGAACATGATCGTTCCTTCCACACTTCACCAGTACTTCAAGTACGTCAACAGCGATGGCATCGTGAAGACAGAGTTTGCCAATGTCGATCCTTTTAAGGGCATCGAAGCCTACTATGGAGATTCGGTACTTTACCAATCTCAGCCCTCCAAGGATGATGGTAACGAAGCTGACGATGAAGCTGAAGCAAGTTCATCCTCCAATGATGGTCCCCTGATTATCCGAGTCAAAGGACGTACTACTCCAAAAAGTACTCCGAAGCCTCTCACAATCCGGATAAAAAAGAAGAACCCTGATAAGGTCAAACCATTGACCATCACTCTCCGCAAGACACCTCGGGTGGAACCAGCTGAAGTCCGTCCTCCTAATCCTGAAGAATTACCCTATATGGCGAACTTGGCCAAGACTGTGGCTCCTCTTCCAGATGATGATCCCCTCAATGAGTATATCAATACTCATAATAATGTACCTTCAGCGGATGATGTTATCCCTGAAGATGAACTTGCATATTTTCTTAGTAAAGTTTTATCTTTTAATTACTCCGATGTCTATCAATCTGTAAACCACTATATAGATACGATATACGCTCTAGAGCACGGCATAGGACCACACCTCTGTATGCCGGTCACGATGTCTCATCTGTGGGGAAAAGTTTACCCAGAAGATATCTACTACTTCATCATTCCAGCCAGAAAGAAGGGTGAAGAACTAATCATCTTCGGTCAAATAATCGGCGAAAGAAAGTTCATTCCGGACTCTACTTCTCCCTATCACAACACGGAAGCTGACTATGACTCTGGAAAAATGCAACTTTTCTGATATAGTTGGCAGGCAAAGAATATCATCCAGAACATGGTATATGACATAAAAAGCGACCAGGGGCTAAACTACGGCCGGGGACGACGGTTGCCAATACATCACTTTGCTCCTTCCGGCAAACTCGAAAACTATTATCAACAAAATGGTGTTTGTTTGGGTTATGTCAATCCTCCAACAACTTCCAAAAGATCAGATGATGAAGCAGATCGTTGTTCTCATTCTTTTGAATCCTGCCTCTGGGATTCAGACTCCAGCATTGGCGACATGTTCAAAGCAACTCTGTCCGTCAACATGGTGTCATTTGACCAAATTGCAGACGATGTCCAATCGATCGAGCTTGAACAATAGGCTCAAAAGATGGATACTAGGTGGGAGCTGTATTTCGAACAACATGAACCACCTATCGAAGACGTAGTCGTCCAAGTCAATTTAGGAGATGAATCATCTTTTAAACCAATCTTCATCAGCAAAAGTCTATCTGGCAATGAGCGACAATCTCTTATACAGCTTATATGAGAATACATCGACGTCTTTGCATGGAGCTACGAAGATATGACAGGCTTGGACCCTAAAGTTGCGATACACCAAGCAGCAGCAACGACGATTTCGACTAGATATTATGGAGGCTATCGAGAATGAAGTCAAGAAGCTTATTGCAAGTGGATTCATTCACGAAGAACAATACCCTGACTGGATCACTAATATCGTGCCAGTCATAAAAAAGAACGATAAAGTTCGAATATATATTAATTACCGTGATTTGAATTCTGCATGCCCGAAAGATGAGTTCCCTCTACCTATCACCGACGTAATAATCGAAAATACTTGCGACTTTGAGCGGATGTCCTTCATGGACGGGTTCTTAGGCTATAACTAGATTAAGATGTTCTCCGACGATGAGAAGCATACATCTTTTTGAACACCGTTGGGGGTATACCGCTATACGGTGACGCCCTTTGGATTGAAAAATATAGGAGGACATACCAGTGAGCTATAAACACATTTTTTTGCGATCATTTGCACAAAATAGTAGAATGCTACGTAGACGATATCGCAATCAAAAGTCGTCTCAAGGGCAACCACCTCCTTGACTTGAGAACGATGTTCGAACTAATGCGTGCACACCAACTCAAGATGAATCCAACCAAGTCTTTTCTGGGAGTCTCCAGCGGCAAGTTCTTTGGTTTCGTCATCACTTCAAAGGGTATACACCTTGACCCGGAGAAATTGAAGGCTATCCTCGACATGCATCCTCCAAGAAACCTCAAAGAGCTACGCGGACTATAAGGAAGGCTAGCCTACATCAGACGATTTATTTCAAACCTTTCTGGAAGATGTCAACCGTTCACTCAGCTCATGAAGAAAGGCGTATCTTTCGTCTGGACTGAACAATGTTAACGTACATTCGACGACATCAAGAAGTATCTCACAAGCCCCCCAGTATTGGTAGCTCCAATAATGGGAAAGCCCTTCTTACTATATGTCTGCGCTGTGGACCATTCTCTTGGCGCCCTATCAGCTCAGAAGAATGAAGGCGGCCATGAACAGGCAATCTACTACCTCAGCCACACAATGGTGGGTGCCGAGCACAGATACAAACATATGGAAAAGGAATGCCTTGCACTAGTATTTTCTATCCATAAGACACGCCACTATGTGTCTGGGTAGACTATCCACATCATATCTAAAGTCATTCCTCTTAGAATACTCATGACTAAACTGGGTTCTCTCAATTTCCGTTTAGCTACATGGATAATGCTGTTGACTCCATATGATATGTTGTTCGTTCCTCAGAAGGCAGTAAAAGGCCAAGCGTTAGCAGATTTCCTAGCAGCTCATCCGGTGCTAGAATCTTCTAAACTCTATGACGAAATCCTCGATAAAGTAGTGGAGTCTAATATCGCAACTGAAGAAATCCCCATTTGGCGAATGTTCTTTGACGGTGCATCAAGAACAGGACCTAAAGGAAATATTATGGTCGGAGTAGGCGTCATGCTCGTGTCACCCGACCATCTAGTTATACATCGTGCTTATTCTCTTGTGGAACCCTGCACCAACAACGTTGCTGAATATAATGACCTATTGATCGGCCTGCAATTGGCAAAACAACTGGAAGTTGACTTCCTAGAAGCTTACGGCGATTCTAAGCTAATAGTTAGTCAGGTCCGAGGGGATTATGAAGTTCGTCACGAAGATCTTATCCCCTATCACAAAGCGACAATCGAGTTGGCGTCTACTTTTGCTGGATTCTTCATCGAGCACGTGCCTCGAATATAGAATATAGAAGCAGATGCTCTAGCTGGTCTCGCTGCTTCCTTGACCGTCCCTACCAATACTCAGTAATCGATCACAGTGTTTGGTCGAGAACTATTCTGTGTAAAAGATGCCTTACATATTCATCACAGTTACACAATGGAAACAAACGTCGACGTTAAAGACTGGAGATTTCCTTTCATAGACTATGCCGTCTATAGAATCCTTCCTGAGGACCCAAAGGAAGCAGTGTCTATCCGAAGGCGATCCCTCAGATTTTACTACGATACAGCTACCAAGATGTTGTACCTACGCTCTTACGACGGGCTACTGTTATGATGTTTATCAGACACAGAAGCCAAACAAGCACTCCAAAAGGCTCACGATGGAGTTTGTGGTACACATCAACCAGGCCCCAAATTACAAGATCGCCTCAGACGAATGGGTTATTATTATTGGCCCACGATGATAGCAGATGTTGTTGAATATGCAAAAACTATGTGGGGCTTATCAGTTCCACGCCGATTTCATTCATCAACCTTCGGAGTTTCTACACCCGACGGTAGCATCTTGGCCTTTTGAAGCCAGGGGCATGGATGTCATAGGCCCAATCAGCCCACCATCTTTCAGAGGACATCGGTTCATCCTAGCCATAACCGATTACTTCTCCAAATATGTGAAAGCTATACCGCTCAATGAAGTGAAGGCGTCGAACGTGATCAGTTTCATCAAACATCACGTTATCTACCGCTTCGGCCTACCTTGCAGGATCATCCATGATAATGGTCCACAATTCGCAAGCCATGTATTCTATCGGTTCTGCGATAGGAATCGAATCCAGAATATAGCCTCTACTGCCTATAATCTAGCAGCTAACGGGCTAACAGAAGCCTTCAATAAAACCATCATTAAACTTCTCAAGAAGTTCGTGTCTTCAAACAAGCGCGATTGGAATGAGAAGCTCGACGAATGTCTATGGGTCTATCGTACAACGGTCCGGACTCCAACAGGCAGTACGCCATTCTCTCTGGTTTATAGAAGCGAAGCAGTTCTTCCCCTAGAAATCCAGATTCCTTCTCTTCGGGTAGCCTTAGCCAGTGAGTTGACTACCGAAGAAAGCTACCGCTTGCGACTATAGGAGCTCGAAATGCTAGACAAAAGTGCTTGTTAGCTCAGCAGCACATTGAGCTATACCAAGCACGCCTTTCCAGAGCCTTCAATAAAAAGGTGAAGGAAAGAATCTTCCAAGTTGGTGATCTAGTCTTAGTAGTGAGAAGACCAATGGTCATGACGCACAAAACAAAAGGAAAATTTTAGCCTAAATGGAAGGCCCTTTATAGAATCAGTATATTCTAACGGTGCGTACCGACTAACCAAGCCTGATGGTGACTTGCTCATGATGCCTATCAACGGCAAGTTCCTAAAAAAAATATTATGTGTAACCTTTTGTAAACAATGTTCACATATGTTCAGTCATGTAAATGTACAGTACGATGTTTATGTGATTTAAAAAATTATCTAACTATTATCCGTATTTTAAGAGTCCTGAATACACCTTGGATAATAGGTCCTCTAAAATATTTTCCCAGTGGAATCATTCTCGTTTTCGACTCTGTCCAAACTCGGTTTAACAAAAACAAGTCACTTTCCTATTACCTCTGAATTATTTTCTGATAATTATTTCCCCAGTGGAATGATTAAGGAATGTTTTGCCACGTCCATTTAACCTTTAAACAAAGCGTTTATCAAGGATAGTCACGTCCATATTACCTCTGAATTATCCACTCCTACCTAATGTTATATATCTTTCCACGTCCATATTACCTCTGGTCAGACATAGAACATCATCTGCTATTACGTCCATATTACCTCTATTAGCAGCTTCGTTCAACTTATTATCTATACTCAAAAAAACTTGAATATAAAATGGATAATAGGTCCACATCAAATTCCCCAGTGGGATACCCACCAGAAATATCCCTACTACGTCCACATTACCTCTAGTTTCGATATTTCACAAAATCACATTCATGAATTTTGAAAGCCAAAAGATTATTTATTCTTTATTTGAACGTCTATCAAAAGACGAAAAAAAAGGTACAAGAGCCGTGACGGCTGGAAGAAACAGTTACAAACAAAAAATCTAAGGGATACATAGTCGATTGATATTGTCCCTTAGAGCCGCAATTTCGGCTTCAGACTTCGCGGTTGCTCGACGGCGACCTCTTCTTGACGAGCAGCTTCATCCTCGAAAAGGATCAGACTCATGTGCTCTCCCTCCACTTCACCAGCTGTTCTTTTAAATGGGCGGAAGTGGTGGCGGTTATGGCAGCCTGAGCCAAGTAGTCCTCCCGCTCAGATGTTGTTGTCCTCAAGTTGGCTTCCAGTTGAGCAATCTCGTTTTGGATCTACGCGATGTGATTATACTTCTCGGTAATCTGTATAGCCAGTTTATTCTTCAAGGCAGCACGTGCCTCACTTGCAGCATTGAACTGACCATATTGATCAGCCAATTCGCTGATCTCTTGAACGAGGGCATCCTTCTTCGCCTGGAAAGTGGCCTGCTCCTCCGCGAGAGCCGTGATTAAAGCCTCGTCTTCTGCGCGGAACAGCGATGTTGGGCTCCGTTGTTTGGCATCCTAGAATTTGGCCACCTGACCCTCCAGATCAATCAGAACTTTTCTCAGAGTATTAGCCCGCTCTTCATAGCCGGTAATGCTCTTAAGGGCCGCCACTTGGCATTCGGCAACAGCCTTCGCAGGGCCAAAGGCAGTATTCCGATTCAGGACTTCAGGAAGCTTTACTTTCAGCACAGAGTAAAAGCTTTGACAACTTTCTCGGCCATCTCGTTATCTTCAGTGGAGGTCGTCAGGGAGGATGCTTGGAGAGTTTCTTCCGCTCCAGGAAGGGATACCTGACAAGAAGCCAAACCTGACAAAAAAATAATATATACATCAGTAACCAAAAAAGGAAAATACGAAAGAGTTGTAATTTCGTACCTTCGGCATACTCAGCGCCAACCTTGGCTACGTCATCAGTCTTGGCTTCAGGGAAATCGAGAGTTGGCCCAGGCTGTTAAGAAGAACAATATCAAGGCCTCGAGCGGCATCAGGCCTGGTATCTTCCGCAATTCCAGCTGGAACGGGAGCAGATTCAGCAACAGCCCCCTCAGTAGGCTATTCAGCCTCTCCTTCTGCAGCCGATACCGGCTCACTAACAACACCCTCCATACTAGCAAATTCGAAGGAGCCAAGAATAACTTCTGTTCCTTCCCCAATGCTTGGAGCTATCTTCACGAATGGTTCCTTCTCCTTGTCTACAAGGGAACATACAGTCATGGTCAGCCTCACGAGGAGCACGTAAAATCAAAGTTAAAAAATCTCATCTGAAAAGAGGCATAAAGATAATGTACCCACAGGAGAATGAGCCGATTGGACTTGATTTTCATCCACGTCCCTCATTACAGCTCCTATCGCAGACATATCCTCTAAAGAATGTCATTGGAGGGACTGATCTTTTGATTACCGTCATGGTCTGGGCCTTCGCCCTGATCATCCCGTCGCTCAAATCTTACAGCTAAAGAAGACCCGCCCTCATCCATCGATCGAGGACGAGCAGGGGACACTGTCATCACGTCCACCTCCTCAGACAAGGAGACACCTGCCTTAGCTACAACTTCAGGGTCCTGTGCAAAGGACAAATGCAAGGGTGAGAAAGCTTCTAAAGGCTTGACTAGAACGGCTATGGAGTCTAAGAAGGGATCTACCTCCCGAATAGTAACGGCCGGCAACGCCGTCTGCCGAGAAAATCTTCTGGAAGGAGGTGAGCCGGCACCCACGTCCGCGATCTTCTTCCTCCCCCGAGAAACAACTACCTTCTTACTTTTGGGCCGTAGAACCATCTTGGTGGAAGCTTTCCTCTTATGAGGAATGTCAGGAAGGGGTTCTTCAGTATCCTCTCTCCGAGGCGCTGTAACGATAGGTTCCTCAACAACAACTCTCTGCTGCGGTACTGCAGCCGGTTCGACTGTGTGTGCGGTGCCTTCCTTTCTGTTACCCCCCATTGCGCGCACTCGTCCTATATCAGCAAGAGTAGAGGCAAACCTAGTCCCCGATATAAAACTCTGCTCACGATCATACCAAAAAGGAAGGGCATTGACCTGAATATAGAACTTAGCAGCAGCAAAGAGCATGTGGGTGTCAGGTTTATCTTTTGGCAAGGTAAAAACTGCCCCCGTACATCCAGCATTGTAGTAGCCCTATGCACGTGCCCCGTTAATCAGACTCCCTATCGACTGGAGATGAGGACTAGGATTGCCCAAGAGAAGCTGGTCGTAGCCGAATTGCTGTGCAAAGTGGCTCGGCAAATAAGGTTCCAGGAAAGTGTGGTTCCTATTCCTGAATACCAGATGGGAAGGCCTAATGGATTGGAGCCAACGCCCCAATAGGAAGGCTAGTAGTGAGTGCTCCTTCATCTACTAGGGTGTCTTCTGCACGACCACTACCAGATGGAGGCGATACTCTGAAGAATTCATAGTTCTACAGAAAACTCAAAGCCCTCCTGCAAACAGGCACCCCTGTAACGGTCCAATCTGTATCTCTGAATCTCCGAAGGAAGGCATCCCCCGCCAAAGAGTCTGCCATCAGCCCGACATTCATCAATCTAGGATAATGCAGCACCAGCCATCCCATCAGATAGTGAAAGGGAAACTCAGTCCTAGCAAAGTCCTTTCTGCCATCGAGTGTTATCGTGTTCACAACAAAATATCGCAAACCCCGTTGGATGGCGTAGACCATCGCTAGAAGCAGAGAAAGTTAGAGTCCAAAGGTCAGCTTTACAACCGAAAGTATCATACCCCGACTTATTCTCTCAATAGACCCTGAACCACTAGGACTACGCAATCACGAAGCCATATCATCAGGAAAGCAATTAGCACCGCCTTTTCTGACATCTTGAACTCAGCCTGCCTGAAGAAATAATAAATTCGAGAGTTTCCCTCAGGATCATCACTATCCTCGGCATCCACGGCTCCGTGATCTGCCATCAACTGCTCTATCTCAAAGCTCGTCAAGGGTTTGCGAGACAAGAAGGAGACTGGGTCGTCCCCACTCTTCTCTGGTAAAAACGTAGTTAGTCTAGGCCCTCGTATGCAGAAGGGACCCCTCAGTCTTACCCTTCTTCGTAATCTGGTGACAAGTAAAAAAGTGACAGAGTAACTCTTTGTACACCTCCATCATCTCGGAGTTCTTCTTCTCCAGATCCAAGAGCTCTGCATCACAGAGGACGTATTCTGCGTATGGCTCCGTTCCCCAGGAAAGTTTGGATATCGCCTGTATCTCATGAAGTGCCAAACTCATCTCTCCACCCGGAGTGAAGAAGGTGTATGTGTGATGGTTGTATAACTCTGCCAAGGAGATAAACACTGGCCAGTTAACCTTAATGCCATATTGGGTGGCTCTAACAGCATAAAGAAGACCGGCATCTTTTAGGGTGGCCTCGTAAGTCGAGAGCACCCATCCAGTAAGGTCACTCCAGAACGGGACAGAATGTCTCCAACCTTCCATCCGCAGCTTCCCTTCCGGGTACGACTCCCTCTTTGACAACATCAAGTTGGAGAGAGTCTCAGCAGCATAGGGGTGAAGATCAGTCAGAACATCGTTTATTATAACACCAGGTTACAGCCCCCTCATGGAGTAGGACGTGGAACCCTTGACACACTTGAACGTGTCCTTCTTCCGGTCACCACAGTTGAATTGGATCCTCCCAGAAACAACCCCATGCAGCTCAGGAGTTAGCTCCCATTTTATCTGCCTCTGTACAGCCAGATCAGCAAACGCTAACAGAGGGTATTGATGCTTCATCAATGGCAACCCTATTCTTTGGTCATTTAACTTAACTACCAGAGGGTCCTCTAGAAATATAGTCTTATCATCCTCGAATCCTATACTGTCACCAAACAGGAAGTACGACTTCTTCAAACGGCATGTCCCTCCGAGCAAGAGCTTCTTATCATTAATCATCTGCTTCATAAAGTTTTTGTCCTGTTCAATTATGGCGATCGTCCGTTTCGTAGGTTGGTCATGACTGACCTTGGCCTGAACATTGCTGACCATGTTGGTTATGAGGCTTGTACCGAGGATGTGGCAAGCAGTGCCGAAAGGGATACCACCAAGTTTCGGGATGAACATGTTAACTGCAAGGACAGAAGAGAAAGTCAGACTCAGAATCTGTAGGAAAAACTAAGTACTGGAGGAATCTTATGCACCCAAAGGGCTATGCACCCAAAGGGTTATGCGCCCAAAACAGCATGTGGATGCATAACGTACAGCAACATGTGGGTGCATAACATACAGCAGCATGTGGACGCATAACATAGCAACATGTGGACGCATAACACACCACAGTGTTGGCACATGCTTCTGTGGGTGCATATGAATGCCCACAGAAGCATATTGCCTTGGGCGCATGCACCCAGGCAGAAGAAAAGTCTGAGCATCACAAATTAACGCTCAAGACTTTGTTTTGAGGCACAGCCTCACCCAGGATCGGGTCTTGGACTGGCGAGGACGTTGTCGCGGGAGGAGAGCCACTCGGTGCAGCCCCCTTGCCCTTCGCAGATCTCTTGGCGGCCTTGGGAGATATGGTTCGTACAGAGAGGAGATGAAAAGTCTTTTTGAAAAATTCAAAGAGAAAAGAGAATAATGAACTTTCCCTCTCATCAAAAGCCTATTTATAGGCATAGGCCATATGATATGCGCCCACAACTCCTATGTACCTATGCGCCCACTGAGCACTATACGCCCACTACTACTTATGCGCCTACGTGAAGACCCAGTCTCTTGTACATTATGTGACTACCACGTGATGACATGGACAACGCATGAAGGATATACCTCTTCAAATTCCATCCCGATGAATCTGTCAATTCAGATTTTCGAGGAAGATCTCAACAACCATCTCTCTGACAGACTGGCCAAACTCTATGCACCCAAAAGGGAGAGCCATGCTATGTGCCCACTGCATCACGAGAAGACGATCCATGCTTCTTTCAAAGTATTTCGAACTCGTTCAAGTATCGAAAACTTTGAAGGGGGTCTTGTAGAAGCATAAAATTTTCAGCAAACTGGACAACCATGCGCCCAAGTCACCAGTGAAAACCATGCGCCCAAGTCACCAATGAAGACATATGCACCCAAGTCACCAATGAAGACATATGCGACCAAGTCACCAGTGAAGACATATGCGCCCAAGTCACAAGAGTGGGCTATGCGCCCATGCATCCGCTCTAGGCTCCTCCAGAAGGGAGCGTATTGCTCTGTTTTAGGCTATGCGCCCAAGCCAGAATAGCCCCCGACTCGGTCAAACCTACGATCAATCGTGCACCGAAGCATACGGCCACGTCAGTCTCCATGACCAGTCGTGTACCGAAGCATGCGGCCACGTCAGCACCACGATCAACCCACGATCACACATTCTGCATGCGTCTACGTCCTATGCACCCAAAGTAGGACTATGCACCCACATAAAAACTATTGTGTTCCCTCATGTGGGCGCATAACATCATTCCAGCTCAAGAACGACTATAAAAGGGGTCTCATCCCTCTTCAAAACATAGAATGGAGAGCATTTTCAAGAGCCAAATTGCTACACTTTTTGCCAGTGAGCCGAGAGTTAGCAATTTTCTTAGGTTTTCTCCTACTTTTGTAATCGGAGTGTCAACGGAGTAAAGGAGCAACTGCCGCTCGACCTCCATCGCCCTATTCTCCAGAATTCTTTTTGTACTCGGGGATCCTCAGCGCAGGATCTCTCACGCGTACTCGATTTGTGGCACCTTACGCCAATAAAGAAAAGACAGCATTTCTTCTTCTTTTTGTGTGTGTCCACAGTATCTCTTTATTGATAATTGGAATAGATTACAAGACTTGTAGCTGAATACAGAGTTTACAACAGATTTAGAAAGGCTTTTGAATAGCCAACTGAATCACTTGTCATTTAGGTTTACAACTAACATATGCCAACTCGGCTTACATTGAACTTGCCAATTCGGTTTAAATCTACACTGGTACAACTGAGTTACACTGTTCCATATATTATGTCCCGTATAGCAGAAGACATCGTCTTGCAAGAAGTACTTCTGCACACCCATCATATTCATCGATGTCAAGCATTGATCAAACGATTTCACCCATGCACAAGCACCTGTAAAGATGTCCAACAATGTGGGTCAGTACATCATCTATGTACTGGCGAGCGGTGATGGCCCAACTCACCTAAAAAGACAACACTAAGTAATCATGTTATAGAATATTATTAAAGTGGTCTTTCTTGTTGTCTTAAGGTCGATTTTTTTATTTATATCCAACAAGAACTAAAGCATGCAAATCTCATAGCCAGCATAATATAAAACATATGTTATCACCCTTTTAGGTGATTCTTACTGTCACGATCCGTACCCTGTATAGGGGCACGTGCGTAATAGTGCCCAGCCTACGCCGCAGAATCGGCAGTAGAACATTGTTCTAGGTCGCTAACTAACAACTCACGCAATATATAATGTACCTATCGTAGATATCAACTCCAAATGGAGGACAAGTATAAGATATGATAATACTCAATCATAATCTAAAGCACGATGAGATAACACAGAAGTCTAAATAACTATACTAAACTCAAAAACAACAACAACTTCACTAAACTACTAAAATAATAATATCTGAAAACAATCTCGATACAAGTCAAAATCTCTACTTTTTTCAAATCAAGTTCTATAGAGAAACTAAACAAGTCTACTAAACTAGTCTCTCGATCACTCCTGAGAGTCGGGACCCAAGGTAGCTAAACTATCTTCGGATCCGTAGCAGGTAGGGCATGTATCATCTGTAAAATTTTCAATGTTATCCTGTCAGGATGGGAATGAGCACATATCTTTGAAACTGATCCAAAACATAACAGGAAATATAGAATTAGTAGTAGCATAAAATACATAAAACATTGTAGAGAGATGTACATGAACAGCGTAAAGTACATGAAATGCTGTAAAGAGATATACATGAGCAGTGTAAATAGACAAATCTGAGTACATGAAAGTTGTATAGAAAATAAGAACTGTAAGTAAATATAAGTGATTTAGAGCACAAAATGGTTATGTAATCGGCTTGAATTGTACATACCTAAGTTACAGAGTTGTACATGACGAAACTACTTAGGAATTAATCACATAACCACTTCTACTCACCTTTACCCTAAACCAATGCACAAGGATCTAGTCAAGTTACGTTACATGAGGTTAGTTTTACATGAAGCATATATGAACATGAGAGTACATAAGAGCACATGAGTATACATGAAGTAATACGAGTACAAGGAGTACATTATGCACATGATAAAGTACATGAACATGAAATACCCGATGCACTCGCTGAGGGGATAACATCTCTTGAAAAGATCCATATAGTACCAATCCGTGTTACCAACGTGACAGCATCAAGTAAAGTAGTCTAAAGCAGGCAATATAGATACTATCATGAATGAAAACGAACAGAGAATGTACTCGCCTGATAACCTGAACAACTGATAGATGTCCAAACTGGAGTTACAAATTCCTAATTAGAGCAATACCGTTTATAAAGAGTTCAAATTATAATAACTGAAATATACAATACAATCTACATGATTCTAGGCCATTCTAGGTCAAAGTCAACTCTTGGTCAACTATAGTTAACCTTCTAGTCAAACTAAGTCAACATCTAAGCTAACTTGGTCAACTGCCTAGGGTTTGGTCAAACTCTAGTCAACAAGCTCAATTAGGCCTATTGGGTCCATCCTAGGTCAAT
>JANAVB010005126.1:0-17910 GCA_029216955.1 Iris pallida
CCCTGTGGACTAGGCTAGTTAGCGAGACTAGTTTCTATTATCATTCTGTCTATTGGATATACTTGTATATACATTGGAGTTTGTATTCTGGATATGTGGACCTGTTTATCTTAGACATTAGCTATCTCTCTATCTTGTATTTATCATCTGTGGATTCTGTGTTCCATCTATTCTATCTTATCGTATTTCTTCCTTAGTTGTGATTGAGTTGTACTTTATCATGTCACCTCTATTCGGAGTGTATATACTGTACAGGTACCTTATAATTGTTAGATGTATGTGACCTAGGACAGCCTTCTAGTGCCGACACTGCGGTGTAGGCTAGACGTAACCACTTCTCGTGCCCCTACATTGGGTGCAGGTCGTGACACGTTTTTAGTGGTGGCCCATGCAGGTCTAGTTTAGAAATGCAGTAGTATTCGAACTAGAGTATCACTGCAGCCTGCCGTAGGATTAGGATATTTTTGAAGGTACTCAATCACATTAGGAAAAAAAAACTCTTTATTAGATTCCGTATATCTACATTTTGCTGCTTATTGTCTTCCTTTGAATATAAACTGTCCTCCTTTGCTATTTCGACTCATTCTCAACAATTATTTTCTTGTTTGATCTGTCTCCAGGATGGTCGAGACTAGATCATATCGCCCAGGTCAGGGGGACACCGATGAGATGTCTGCCACCTCTCGTCCTCAGCAGCCAGCCCCGGGTACCGTAGCCCCAGTCATGCCAGCTGGGGTGGGTGTTTTCGCTGCATTCGGAGGAGCCCCTCCACCGACAGTGCACAGGCAGGGTCCGGTGATTCTAGAGGTGCTCTAGCAGCAGCACCCACCTTCGGGGACAGTTGACGCAGTTCAGCTGTTCTCATTCTTTCAGCAGTTCATGGAGGCCCAGCAGGCCTAGCAGCAGCTCCAGACTGCATAGTTTAGTCGGGGCATTAATCTGGCCCTGACTACAGTTGAGAGGGCAGCAGCTCAGCCAGCGGCAATTCAGCAGTCGCATCCGTCGAAGGAGAAGAACATCCAAGACTTCCAGAAGATGCACCCGAGGGATTTCCGGGGTACAGAGGGCATTCTGTACGCCGATGAGTGGATAGAGCATATGGAGGAGATTTTCAGATTGGCTGAGATTCCAGTGAGGCTTTAGATCGAGGCGGCAGCCAGCATGATACAGGATATGGCCCGCACTTGGTACCAGACCGACCCGAGGGTTGGTACTCCAAGGCAGACTTGGGCAGCATTCAAGAAGCTGTTCAAAGAGAAGTTTTTCCCAGATGCAGCGCTAGGAGCCCTCGAGACTCAGTTCGAGGCCTTAGTACAAGGTAGCTAGTCCGTATAGGAGTATACGGGGGAGTTCTACCGTCTGGGCAGATTTATTGAGGGGTTTTCTGAGGCAACGAAGGCCCGAAGGTTCAGAAAGGGATTGGTAAAGGAGATTAAGTCCTATACCAAGAGTGCCCGCAGCGCTACCTTTGAGGAGATCTTGGTGGATGCCTTAGCCGCAGAGGATGATCTTGAGCTAAGGCTCAAGAGGGGACGAGACACCCAGGGAGCTAGTGGTAGCGGAGGACCGGCCAAGAGGCCGCACTTTCAGCAGCAGCACGAGCAGCAGCAGAGGTTCAAGCCACAGAAGTTTCAGCAGCCGAGGCATCAGCCAGTGCAACATCAGCAGCCGAGGTAGCAGTAGTAGGCCCCGAGGTAGCAGACTATCAATTACACCTTCTGCAAGAAGCCGGGGCACAGATGGACCGAGTACAGGAAGAGGCTAGGGAAATGCCTCCTCTGAGGATCGTCAGAGCATCAGTTGAGGGACTGTTCCTTTTTTGCGGGCAGGGCAGCTCAGGGAGCCGGAGCCAAGGCTCTAGGGGGACCGCAGAAGGGACCGTTGCCGACTCAGCAGGAGCAGTTCGTACAGCACCAGTAGCAGGCCAGGGGAGGCCAGCAGGGGCGAGCTTTCGCCATGGCGGCCGAGGATGCAGAGGCCATCGGGGAGTTGATTGCAGGTTCGGTTCTTCTCGACTCCATTCCAGCTTTTGCTCTATTTGATTCCGGGGCTTCCCACAGTTTTATGTCGGTATCATTTGCTATTAGACACTGCCTAGTATTTGAATCATTGCCTAGGACCTGCAAGATCACGACCGGAGGTGGTATTATCCTCGTGAGTGATGTTTACAGAGGACAGAGTATCATTTTAGGAGGCTGAGAGTTGGAGGTGAGCCTGCTAGTCATGCCACTACCAAACTACGATATCGTATTAGGTATGGACTGGTTGAGCAGGCACCATGCCATCATAGATTGTCGAGGGGGTAGAGTTCTGTTTGGAGCGCCAGGAGAGCCAGAGTTCGAGTACACCCGACGGCAGACAGAGCAGGACGGCAGACTTTTCTGTGGAGCTTTAGTTGAGGAGCATGCGGCTCCACATCCTTTGATTGTAGAGTTCATGGATGTCTTCCCAGAGGAGTTGCCAGGGCTTCTACCAGATAGGGATGTTGAGTTCTCGATAGACTTGGTTTCCGACACGGAACCGATTTCTTAGCATGTCTATCGAGTGAACAACAGTGAGTTGGTGGAGCTGAAGAAGCAGGTGGATGAGCTGCAGGACAAGGGCTTCATCCGATCGAGTCCTTCACCTTGGGGTCCACCGGTACTTTTTGTACCCAAGAAGGATGGATCGGTATGGATGTGTATCGACTACAGGGCACTCAACAACCTGACGATCAAGAACAGATACCCACTGTCGCGGATCGATGATCTTTTTGATCAGTTGAGAGGAGCTCAGGTTTTCTCCAAGATTGATCTAAGGTCAGGTTATCACCAGGTGAAGGTGAAGAGGGAGGATATTCTGAAGACCGCCTTCAGGATGCGGTATCGACAGTTTCAGTTCTTGGTTATGCTATTTGGGCTGACCAATGCCCCGACGATATTTATGAACTTGATGAACAAGGTGTTCCACCAGTACTTGGACAAGTTCATGGTGGTGTTTATCGATGATATCCTGGTGTATTCGAAGACCGGGGAGGAGCACGAGGAGCACTTGAGAGTGGTTCTGGAGATACTCAGGAGGGAGAGGCTGTATGGCAAGCTCTCGAAGTGTATGTTCTTTCAGGACAAAGTTGACTTCTTGGGTCATATGGGGACTGGAGATGGGATATCAGTGGACCCGAAGAAGATCACGACAGTTGAGGCTTGGTCGGCACCGAGTTCAGTAGCAGAGATCCGGAGCTTCTTGGGACTGACAGGATATTACAGGAGGTTCGTGCAGGATTTCTCCCGGATTGCAGAGCCGTTGACCAGGCTGACCCGGAAGGATGTTGAGTTTGTTTGGTCAGAGGAGTGTCAGGCAGCTTTTGATTAGTTGAAGAAGCGGCTTACGATAACTCCGATTCTGACATTGCCATCAGGTTCAGGAGGGTTCACTATCTATAGTGACGCTTCAGGAAAGGGGTTGGGTTGTGTCTTGCAGCAGTATGGGAAGGTGATTGCCTATGCTTCCAGGCAGTTACGTCCCCATGAGAAGAACTACCCTACCCACGACCTGGAGTTGGCAGCAGTGATTTTTGCCTTGAGGTTGTGGAAGTACTACTTATATGGAGAGAGGGTGAAGATCTTCACAGATCGTAAGAACATTTAAATGATTGATGGAAGACATACTCAGGTAGGTGCATTTGTTTGTGGGGCCCATATACCACTGAGCGTACTAGATATGAGGTGTATGGAACTGATAGGCGTATCAGCTGTGAGACATATCACCTTCAGTCAACTGTGTTTGAGCATTTTGAGGCTCGATTTAATAACTTTGACTTAGCTAAATTTGAGATGGCAGATTCATTACAATTAATGCTAGGTTCGTTGCATAAATTTTGGAAAGAGTTGCCACTTGACGTATGGGTTTAGTTTTCCTGGCCTATAAATAGCAGTGTTTGCAGTAAAGAGAAGCTCATTCTCATTTTATATAACTTTCCATTGAGAATGAACCCGACCGATCCTCCTCCTTGGCAAGATGTTGCACTATGGGTTGTGGATCTCCTCATTCAAAAAAGCTTTAATTTTGATGACGAACTCCTTCATAAGACTGATATGCGTCGAGTTAGCTTTATTCAGAATAGTTCATGCTCGTGTACCTTAATGGCAGTGTTCTTCTACGAGATGACATCAAGTGCAAAGTTGAACGTGGAGTTTGGGGTCATCATGCCCCAACTTTTGTTATGCTGGAAGAGCCACAGGCTGGCAAAGAGGCATGTACATTGACAAGGAGGTGATTCACTCATTGACAAGGAAGTGATTCGCTCACAACGAGGACAAGATGTGCCTATACTGAGACGTCAGAGTGATGTGCCTATGCTGATACGTCAGAGTGATGTGCCTATGCATAGAGATTAGACTAGGCTTTTGTAGTAGACTTTCAATGTATTGAGAAGCCATGTAATAGATTTTCATTTAAATAAAAATATTATTTTCATGCGCTTTCATCTTTTCTATCTTTGAACGATGCGCTGACATTTGTCCTACGTCTTCGACGTATACTGTTTATGGCACATAGGAACTTCGGTCCCTTGATGCGCCTAAAATTCCATGCTTCTACAAGACCCCCTTCAAAGTTTTGAAAACTTAGGACAAGTTCTGGAATACTTTGAATAAGAAGCATGGATAGTAGAAACTTTGGGTGCATGCTCTGCTTGGGCGCATGGCTGTGTTGGTGTATACTGTTGATTTGATGGAGAGATAACACCTCAATTTTTGAATCGGATTAATGATAATCTTTTCGAAGATTTGAAGTCGTCTCTTCACAAAACTCGAAATGTTAGCTATTGACGTCATGTATCATCGGGTTACGTGTGGCCCAAGCCTATAAATAGGCACCTGGGTGGAAGAGAGAGACACTTCTGCTCTCTTTCTTTTTCTTTTTCCTTAGAGTTTTTTTTCTTTCTTAAAAAACCCTAATTTATGTGCGATGGCTCCCAAAGCTCTCCGTGGTGCTGCCAGCAAGGAAAAATACAAAGGCAAGACATCCGTCAAAGTCGACGCCGACGATCCCCAACTTGATGATACGACGCACCCGACGTACGCAAAGAAGCCATCGGTGGGTGGCCGCCGTGGAGAGTCTTCTTTAAATAACAGCCACTTTGTGCACGGTTTGAGCGCATGGATAGGTAACCATCTTGGAACATGCGCCAACCATTTTGCTAAGAGCATGGGTATAGCTCATCGAGCTACACCTTGGAGATGCGCCTAAGCTTCACTACGCTGACGCACATGGACTTCAGTCTTGGAGATGCACTGAAGCTTTCATACCGACGTGCATGGACTTCGGTCTTGGAGATGCGCTGAGGTAGAACTCAGTCAACGTGCATGGACTTCTATCCTGATGATGCGCTGAGTCTTTGGTTTTTGCTGATGTACGAAAGTTTTAGATGCGTTGATGCGAGATCGCGCATAACTCTTTTGTTTTTTATCAAAAGGGCCAAGTTTTTGCTAACTTTTTTTCTTTTTTATCTTTTTGTGATGACTATGACTTTGTTGCGGTTGAATGAGATTTTGTTTGACTACTCCCTCTGCCAGATGGGTCTAGACTTTAACGAGAAAGTGGTCAACCCGACCAAGGCTTTGATTATGTTGGACTAGCCGTCGGAAATGATAGCACTGATCAGGGACCAGCCCACTTCCTTCCTCCAGGCTATGACGGAGATTGGCCTAATCCGTGCTGTGGAGAGTGCCACCAAAACTTACTTGAAGCCCCAATTTATGTTTGGGGACAGACTGGCATTTTATGCGGCCAAGCTTCTAAGGTCAAGGAAGACTGGTCCTTTGAGGCGAAGGGCCTACGTATGTATATACCAAAGATCGAGCGTCAACTGCCACTGACTGCTTTCACTTGCTTAGCCTCGAAGCGGAGGATGGGATGGGTTCTTACCCTGTCTCAAGGAGGAGCAATTTTGGAGACTTTCAGGATCGACTCTGTTTCGAACCAGAAAGACACTATCACCTTTATGCGAGGTGGGTCGTCTTTCTCTCTATGGGTTCTGCATCCCAGGAGCATAAATAGTGATGTTCCCAACCAGACATTCACCTTTAGTGCCTCGACCTTTGCCAACCGGATGTTGGTAGCCAAGGTTTCATACCCGAACGGGGAGTTTCGGGTTGAAGGTTGGTGCTATCATGTGCCAAAGTGGGATGATCTGACACTTTGGATACTGTCAAAGTTCAAGGACGAGCATAAGGAGATTGGCTTGGAACCTGCTATACGGGCTACTCAGGCTGGGGTGGAGTTGAACCGGCCCATGTTTCTGGCCCTCCTAGAGCTGTATAACCATTATACTGGGACTTTTATACGTCTGTAGGGGAACTGGGATTAGCTCTTCACGAGATGTTCAAAATCTTGAGACTCCCTTGGGGGACTGAGGTATATGAAGAGTATTTTCCAATGAACGAAGAGCTCGCCGCTTTGGAAGAATAGCACCCACAAATAATGATGGTCTTCAAGGAAGTGTTGTGTCATCATTATATGAATCAACGGAGGGATACGACCCGGGCGTCCCCTTATGTGATCGTTTGGAGGGATTATGTCTTCACTCAGGACACTAGCGACTCGATGAAGGTTCGCTTCACCACACCTTAGGGTTTCATAATTGCCAAAATCGTCACCAAAATGAAGGACGCCGACGAGAAGAATCCCAAGAGGATGAGTACCAGAGACCAGCGGATAACATATATAGCAGTTTCTGGCATTGCATGCACAAGATGTCTTCGAAAGTTGTGCTAGCTGCCTATCTAATGATATGGCTTCGGGACTATATGCTCCCTAGTGGCTCAAGCTCTGTTGAAAGAGTGGCCAGGAATCTTATATTTCCTGCTGTGAAGCTGGTATTCGACTATCGTTTGGCCTTGCTGTCTGTAATGGTGTGCAACCTGCAGCGGAGTCTGCGAGAGTTTACCAGGTAGGTCGTGGTCATAAAGGGAAAAAGTAAAAAAATTTCCCGAGTAAAGCTGCCTTATCACTATTTGATGTGGTGGTTGATACTACACCATCCCAATGTGATGAGCCCTGGCCCAGAGGAGGGGCATATGACCGACGATGCCTTTATCTGTCGCTAGCATAGAAGGTTGTGGCTGCATACTGGTGTCCCTATTTGTTGGAAGATTTTGTCCCATCTCCAAGGATGGGATATTTCTAAAGTTGGCCCATATTTTTTGGGCTTTGAAGCTGTTTACCATTAAATATCAAAGTCATGTATTACAGAAATACTGAAATTGATTGCAAACTCGCTTGTACAAGGAAGAGCCTAGAAAGAAATCCTAGGAAACAATCTAAGTACAATTGTTTAGTTTTTGATTCTGGGGGTGATGGTGGAGGCTCAGAAAAGTGTATTAACTCTGTCTTACTCCTTGGACTATCCGACGCAGTCTTTAGCTCTTGAAGAAATTGCCTTTTGAAGGTTGCTAGTCTTTTACAGTGTTGTGGCACCCTGCTATTTATAGTGGTATATATTTTGAGCCGCATAGATGGCCTGTGGCCACGTGGCTAATCAGCACCTGAAGACCCGTTCTTTGGCCGCCAGCTGTCGATTTGTTGGGATTTTATTGCAGCAAATCTGGGTGATTAAGACTTGGTCAGCCTGCTACGTGTCCTATCGCAGGATAGAAATTATTTTGAGCTGCATGAGTCTCTCAATTTTCGACCACGTTGGGCCGCATGAGACTCATGCGGCTTAAGTCACAATCTTCCTTAGTCCGCATATAGCTTAAGGACTTTTAAGCCGCATAGATTCTATATTTTGGGCCGCATAAAGCTTATGCGGCTTGGGTTACAATCATCCTTGGCCGCATGAAGTTCGGAGACCTTGGGGCCGTATATGTTTGAGCCACATAAGGTTCATGCGGCTTGGGTAACACTCCTTCTGGCCGCATGAAAGCGCATGAACCCTGCCTTTGGTGACATAACATTTTGTCTGCTCATGTCTCACGTCTTATCTTTTTTGTCAGAGTGTCAGAGCTGTCATTTTTTGTCAGTTTTGACAGAATTTGTCAGCTTTATCAGACGAACTGATCAACTTAGTCGTATATCTTTCTTTTGCGGCTCGAATCAGTCTGGTTGTCGACGGGCCGCATAGGGTATCGAATCTGTCATACGGCTCTCCTTTATGTGGACCAGTTTGGCCCAAAGTACTTATGCGACAAATTTGTGACCCGCATGAATCCCATATTTTCTATGCTTCTACAAGACCCCTTCAAAGTTTTCAAATTGCAAATTTGGAACACTTTGAATAAGGAGCATGGAAATATGTCAAGATACAGGGAGTCTTTAGTCATAGGGAATTTTCGAGTCGTAGAGAGATCTTGAGCCGCAGAGAAATCTTGAGCCGTAGAGAGACCCCATCCAGCCTGCCAGCTGTCACTGCTGCATTTAATTTCATGATCCGGTTGTGGATCTCTTTTCGAGATAAAGCCGACGGTTACTAGGGATAAAGTCCCCAAATGTCGTCATTATCTTTAATGATCTCGAGAATCGAAGAGACACTCTTCAAGATAAAACTGGCAGTTACTAGGGATAAAGTTCCCAAACGTCGTCATTATCTTTAATGATCTCGAGAATCGAAGAGGCATTCTTCAAAAACTCTATAAATATGGGTAATTCGGAGAGAGATTTTTCTTTTTCACCTTCTTCTCCTTCGACTTTATTATACTTTCTGCTATGGCTCCAAAAGCTTCTAAGTCGACAGGTGCGGCGGCCAAAGGGAAGGGACTTGCTTCTCCGTCGAGAGCGGCAGACTCTCTTTCTATTCATCCCGACGTGCAACCCCCTATCAAGAGTAAGGATGGTGGAAAGGCGACGACTGAAATTTTGAATGGTCATATCGTATATTTTATGCACGGGCCTGTCATATACTGCCTCTGTGCTTTAAGCCTGGTCGATGCATGCCCTATCTCATTTGGACCGCATGTGTTCTATATGATAGGGCCGCATGGGATGAGCCGCATAAGCGCTGCTCATTCGAACTTGAGCCGCATAAGTGCCCCATGACTGAGCCGCATGAGTACTTCGTGACTGAGCCGCATAAGTGCTTCATGACTGGGCCGTATGAGCACTTCATGACTGAGCTGCATAAACTGCATAAGTACCTCATGACTGAGCCGCATGAGCACTTCATGACTGAGCCGCATAAGTAGCCCATGATTGAGCTGCATGAGCACTTCATGACTGAGCCGGTCTCATGACTTGGGCCGCATGAGCACTTTATGCCTGAGCTACAAAAAATGTATAAGTACCTCATGACTGAGCCGCATGAGCACTTTATGACTGAGCCGCATAAGTACCTCATGACTGAGCCATATGAGTTCTGTTTGGCTAGGCCGCATAACTGAAAAAGGAGCCCATGTCTTTATATGATTATCTTCTTTCTTTGATTTTTTTTGCAGCATCCATGCCGAAGGTTGAGACCATTGTGAAGGAGGAGATGCTGCCCCCTTTCATCAAACAAGAATCACCGTTTGTTAAGGAGGAGGTAATTCCAAAAGTTGAGGTAAAAGAAGAGCTGGCGTCCATCGGGGAGGGGATTGCTCCCAAGATTGAGGCTGCTGTAAATGAGGAGCCCAAGTCTGAGGGCTGTAGTATTGGGAGTTCTGACCCTCCTGCCCCGCCAAAGACCTCAGTCAAATAGATCTTTCGTATACGAAATGACTAAGGGAATGGTATATGCTTCAGCACGACTATGATCCTTCACTGTAGGAATTCGTGGGTTGCCATATAATTGCTGTTTCTGGGAATATGAAAAATAAATGTACGTAGCTGTCTTTGTGTTTCTGTCTGTCTATAGCTGTAGCTTGCGTTTTGCTTCTTTTGGACTTCAGTGCAATCCTTTACTGGAGGTGTAGTCCTATGAATGTAACTGATTTTGAATAAATAGAATACGTTCACTCCATTCTTTATTTGTGGTATTTTGTGGTGCTTGTACTAGAGGGCCTAATACAACATTTATGTTTGATAAAGGACATCCCACTAGAGGATTTTTTTGTGGACCTATTGCCCTTTTGTGCATCTGAAAATGCGAGCAAATAGATTTGAATGATATTTTGTGGACCTACTACTCTTTGGTACACCGATGGTGCAAGTAATAGATTATGATAACTTTTATGGACTTATTACCCTTTTTGTGTACTGGCGATGCGAGTACTGATAATAAGTAGAGAGAATACCAACATATTTACTCAGAGGTAATGAGGACGTGGTAAATATGGGTCTAAAGTAGAGTCTCCCTACTCAGAGGTAATGAGGATGTGGTAGGAGTAGGCCTAATGGGGATACACAGAATAACTCAGAGGTGCTATCAACGTAGAAGTTCTATGTATTGGGTGGTTTATTTGTGATGGACGGGAAAACAACTCAGAGGTAATATGGACGTGGTTGTTTTTCCTGTTGGAGATTTTGTGGACCTATTACCCTTTTTGTGCACTGGTGGTACGAGTAATAGATTTTGAGGCAAACTCTGGTGGAAAAAAGCATTTAGTGTGGAAGTTCAGAGGTATGACCAGAAGATGAGATATGAATCCACTCGGAGCAGTCAGAGAGTAAGTTCAGTGGTACCTGAGGGTACATAACTCAACAATATGGGAGATTTGAGGTCAGAGTGTAAGTTCAGCGATACCAGAGGATACAAAAGTCACAATCTGAAAGATAGTTGGAAGATGTCATTTAGACATAATATTTCTTGAGGAACTTGCCGTTGATGGGCATCATGAGCAAGTCTCCATTTTGTTTTGCGAGACGGTACGCACCGTTGGAGAATACTGTCTCGATGATGAACGGACCCTCCCATTTAGGCTGGAAATTGCCGAGGGTCTTGTGAGTCATGACCATTGGTCTGCGAATGGCCAAGACGAGATCGCCGACTTAGAATATTCTCTGTTTGACTTTCTTGTTGAAAGCCCGAGAGATGTGCGCTTGGTAGAGCTCTATGCTTTGTTGAGCTTGTAAACGCTTCTCGTCTAACGCTTCCAACTTTTGTAGCCATCGGCGATAGGTATCGTCCGACGTTAACCGGTAAGTAAGGGCCACTCGAAGTGAGGGGATCTGAGTCTCCAATGGGAGAACTGCTTCGCTCCCGTAAACTAGGGAGAATGGTGTATTTCCTGTAGCCGTCCGAATCGTAGTACGATACGCCCATAAGCACTCGCCAAGCTTTTCATTCCAGTCGTGTTTGTTTGAAGACACTAACTTCTTGAGGAGTTTGATTATGGTTTTATTGAAAACTTTAGCAGACCATTAGCCGATGGGTTATATGCCGTCGAGGCCATGTTCTGAATCTGATTCTCGTCACAAAATTAATAGAAAGTGTGGCTTGCGAACTGCGGACCATTGTCGTGAATAATCCTCCGGGGCAGTCCAAAACGGTAGATGACGTGATGTTTTATGAAGCTAATCACGTTTAATGTCTTCACCTCTGCAAGCGGAACAGCTTCCGCCCATTTGGAGAAGTAATCGGTGATTGCAAGTATGAACCGATGCCCCCTCGATGACAGTGGGGTGATTGGCCCAATGATGTCCATTCCCCATGCTTTAAATGGCCAAGAGGCTACTGTTGGGTGCAAGAATTCAGATGGCAGATGTATGAAATCTGCGTGGATCTGGCAAGCCTTGCACTTCTTTGCATAATCAACGACATCTGCTACCATTGTGGGCCAGTAATAACCCATCCGACGGAGACGATATTATAATTTCGGACCAGGTTGGTGAGCTCCACAAGTGCCAATGTGAGCCTCACATAAGGCTTCTTTGGCTTCTGCATTTGACAGGCATCTTAATAGTAGCCTATCGTAGGATCGTCGATATAACATTTTTGTCTCCGTATCATAGAAGAATCTGAGAGAGCACATTCTGATTGAAGTTGCTTCCTTCACATTATCTGGCAGAATTTCGTAGACTGTAAAGTCGACGAGCGGGCGTCTCCAGTCTTGTATGTCGTCGGTTATCTGGGCAGAGTAACTTGTACCCAGTTGAATATTGTTCTTGGGACAGACCAGCTCATGGCCTATCACGTCGACTAGATGATGAGTATCATTTGGAAGTGCCAAGGAAGCGGCGAGGCCTGCTAGGGCATCGGCTTCGATATTTTGGAGCCTAGGAACATGCTCTATAAAGAACCCATCTAAGGTTGCAATGATGGCAATTGCTGTCTGATAGTAGGGAATCATGTCCTCATTGCAAACCTCGTATGAACCTAGGATCTGGTTAACAACCAACTGCGAGTCACCATATGCTTCCAGGTACTTGATCCCCACTTCTTTTGCGAGTTGGAGTCCGATGACTAGAGCGTTATATTCGGCTACGTTGTTTTAATAGGGTTTTGTAAGAGAATATGCCTGATTGACCACCAACCCAGAGGGAGAAATTAATACTACCCGAACTCCAGCGACGATATCACCTTGTGGTCCCGCTCTTGAAGCACCGTCAAAGAACATTCTCCAAATGGCCTCATGCGAAGTCATGATTGAGGCAGCGACTTCGTCGGGGATTTTTTCATAAATTCTGGCTATTTTTGAGCCTGGATGGGCTGCTAAGAAGTCGGCCAGGGCTTGACCTTTGACAGCCTTCTGCGGAACAAAAACCATATCGTATGGGGATAATAGTATCGCCCAGGTGGCCAGACGAGAACTGAGTGCGCCTGGCTTGGTCATGAGAACCCTGAGAGGATTAACCCGTAAAACAACATGGATGGTCTGCCCGGTCACATAGTGTCGTATTTTCTGAATGGCGAACACTAGGGCAAGGCACTCCTTCTCCATGGTGGTGTACCTATGTTCCGGTCCTACCATCATCCGACTGAGATAGTAGATAGCTTGTTCATGTCCCGCATCATTATTCTGTGCTAGCAAAGCGTCGAGGGAGTGTTCCATCGCCCGTACATAAAGCAGGAAGGGCTTTCCGGCGACCGGGGCTACCAGAACTGGCGGATTCGTTAGGTACTCCTTAATGTCATCAAAGGCACACTGACATTCCTCGTTCCATACGAAAGAGACACCTTTCCTTATGAGTTGAGTGAAGGGTTGACATCATCCTGAGAGGTTAGATATAAACCTCCTGATATAGGCTAGTCTTCCCTAAAGGCCACGGAGTTCACGGAGGTTCCTCGGTGGACTCATCTCCAGGATTGCTTTTGTTTTATCGGGATCTATGTGAATGCCCCGAGAAGTAATGACAAAGCCCAAGAACTTCCTGCTGGACACGCCCAGGAAAGACTTGGTGGGATTCATCATCAGGTTGTGCGCTCGCATGAGGTCGAACACTGTTCTCAAATCCTGTAAGTGATCATTTTTGGAGCGGCTTTTAACGGCGATGGCATCAACGTAACACTCTATCGTCTTGCACAAATGATATCTGAAAATGACACTCATAGTACGTTGATATATAGCACCGACGTTCTTCAGGCCGAAGGGCATGACCGTATAACAATACACGCCGATCGGTGTTCGAAATGACGTATGCTTCTCGTCATTAGGAGACATTTTAATTTGACTGTATCCTGAAAAGACATCCATAAAGGACATGCGTTCGAAGCCACACGTATTATCGATCATTATGTCAGTGATCGGAAGAGGGAATTCATCCTTAGGGCATGCCGCATTCAGATTGCAAAAATCGATGCAAATCCGGATCTTTCCGTTCTTCTTGATGACTGGTACTATATTAGTTATCCAGTCTGGGTGCTGCTCTTCACGGATGAAACTGCTAGCTATAAGCTTGTTTACTTCTGATTCAATGGAGTTCATAATGTCTGGACGAAACTGTCGCTGCTGTTGTTTGACTGGTTTTGCATCCGATAAATGTTGAGCTTATGAAGTACGATCTCGGGATTCAACCCTGTCATGTCTTCATAGCACCAGGCAAAGACGTCAATGTATTCTCTGACGAGTTGCAATAATGACTCCCGCTCACCGTCTGTCAGGCTTTTACTGACGAAGATTAGCTTTGGAGAGGATTCATCACCGAGGTTAACTTGCACGACCTTATCTTCAGTGGGAGGATCACAAAGTTTAAAGCGTTTCTCCCATTGTGCATCTAGTTGCTGGACCCACGGCTCCAACTCAAGTGGTTCGAGTAGATCTTCATCTTTCTCTTTGATATCAGCGGATGTCATGTTGACAGATAATGTCTGTCTGAATATATCTCCAATGCTGCCATCGAAGTCGTAAGCGGGTGACTCGGACGAATGAGAGTGCCACTCGCATTCTTTATCAGAACTCTCGGGCATTGTTGCTGGTGTAACATACCCGAGGCCGTGTCTGGATTTGCCATAATAATCCCAAGGTTTTCCAGACGGAGTTGAGAGCTGCAGAGGCGATCGTCGACCACTGCCGTAATTAAGACCTGGGGTAGCCTCCATATCATACCCCTACTTTTGCATGAAATACTTGGCCTGAGGACTATACAGGTAGAGTGGTAGCCTTGCGTATCGGGTTCGAGATCAAACTCTCGAGGCATAAAGGGTTGAGGACCTTCTTTTCGGCCAAAGATGATCGTGTGATCCCCTTCTCTTCTGCCTAGGACTAGAAAGTAGGCATCTTTAATGGGAGCAAGTCGGTTCGGGGTATGGACGGTTGTCACCTGTGTATGCAGGTTAATGTCCCGACCGAGTCCCATAATATACATCGAATTGAGTATATTACACTCAGGATAGTTCAATGGTAGCCGCTTATTGATGAAATAAGGAATTTTGTCAACATGGATTACATCATCAGGAGAGGGGCTATCCACCTGTGCAACCAGGTACTTGGCGAGTTTTATGTCCTCTTCGGCTACCCCCTACGAGCCCAAAGGTCGGGATGCTGTCTTGGGCAACTTGACCACCAAAGGTTGAGCTTGTGATATTGGCTTGCCTGAGTGTGTTGGATCGGCACTCGGTTGCTGGCTCATCTTGGAAAGACGGATGATAATTGTCTCGGCTAGGGACTTTGTGTCTTCCGGTTGCCTTTGATTGGATTTTGGCAACTGGATCACCATCGGCCCTATAATGAGCTTTGGCTCTTGGCTTTGGGAGTCAGATGACCATTGGTTCCAACTGTGGAGGTGAAGCAGGAGAACCGGGCTCCTTTTTGTACACAGCTGCGACAAGGGGTACGGCTTTGCCCGGTTTACGGGCCTGGAGAAGAATTCTCAAGGGTTCCTCTGACCCTGTGATGGTCTCCAGTTTGTCAGTTATGTACTTCTTGGATTCTTTATATAGACAAGCCTCCGAAGAGTAATAAGACTCAACCCCTTTGAAGGGATCGATGTCGGCAAATTCAGTCTTCACAAAGCCATGCTTACTGACATACTTGAAGCACTGGTGAAGTATGGATGGCACGATCATGTAGTCATATATCCATGGACGTCCCAGGAGGATGTTGTAGGAGATGTCTGCATCTATGACGTAGCAGGTAACCTCCATCTTCAAGTCACCAATCTGACATTTCAATCGGATCTTCCCTAGGGGATAACTCCTTTCCGAGTTGAAACCGCTAATGGCAGTGTTGGTCGCCGCTAGCCGGTGCATAGGGATGCCAAGAACTTGAAGTAAGCTTTTTAGGATGATGCTTATCGATGATCCAGGGTTGATATGCATCCGATCCACCTTGATGTCGCCTATGTATCCAGTGTAGTACAAAGGGCGATCATGCATATTGGTCTTGATCAACATGTCCTATGGAGTAAATATGATGTTGGGCAATGCATTTGTGCCATCGCTGCCCTATAGATCAGCTGACAAGTCTTCCCTTGGAGGTTTGACCTGGGCTAAGTAGGCGTCAGCATTTTGGAGTGCTTCGCTCAATGCGACACGAAAATCCTTGGAGAGCCTTAGGAGCTCGTATAACGACAACTTTCTTGGCGTATTAGCCAGTTATGCTAATATGTCAAAGTTGTAAGGTCTCTCCAGCCCCTGAGGTGCGTCGTTACGGAGTGGCCTGTCGAAGCGGATTTCCTTTGGTTTGGACTTATCCGCCAGTAGAGGCTGAGATGGCCTTGGAACATCAGAGGGAGGAAACGTTGCCGGCTGAGGATCTTCGACTGAGCTGCCCAGTGTGGGCTGGACTTGTGCCCCAGACCGGGTAACAACGGTTGCCGCTGCTCCAGCTTTGGCTGAAATTGTGTGACAGGATCTGGACTTCCTGTCCTTCTTCTTGTTGGTAGGAGATGGCACCGCCTGGGTAACTTCGGGCACTAAGTCCGGATGCACCCACATGATCTCTCCTCGCGATGTGGTAAGAGGTACCAATCCAGATGTCTGGTTCCGGACGGGTGGAAGATTGGTAACCTCCATCGTTGCCCGAGGGACAAGTATTACCCCATCTGGAGTGCTTGTTGCAGGGAAGTCGCCGAACTGAATTGATACCATGTTCGTCGCCACAGTAACCTCTTCGAAATCTATCGACAGAGCTTTGGAGTCGATAAGACTCTGGATATACCACTTTAATTGGGAGCAGCCATGAGTGGAATGATGGACATAGCGGTAGAAGTGACAATATTTTGGGTCCTCCATTTCTGTCGCTCGGGGCTCGCGCCTTGGTGGAGGGAGCTGGATCCCACCCCCTTACAAGAGCATATCGAAGATAGGTTTGATATGACTATCTTCAAATGAGTAATTCACCATGGGCCATTGACCTTCCACCTGTTTTTGTTCGGGCTTCTGGGTCACATCAGCGACCATGGCCTGTTTGCCTTTATTGTCCCGGTTGGAGGTGCCGCCACTGTTGTTGTTGTTGCTGGATGTGGAACCAAGACATTTGCCCTTATATTCTCCATCTGGGATTTGTAATCCTAACTGGCGAGCCTTCTTCAATTTTTCCTCCGTATTGGTAGTACTTATAGTGAAGGTCGTCCAATCTCTGAATTGATCGTCGCCCATCCAGAGGCTAATTGCGGGGAGCAACTTCTTCTGGCAGATTTCAATCAAGGAGCTCTCGGGATTGCCTTGGGGCAATCTCATTGCATTTTGGTGGAACCGCTCGATATAGTTCCTCGTTAGCTCCCTCTCTCCCTGAACGACGTCCATGAGAGATGACTGTTTGCCATTGATTGTGAAAGTACAGAACAATTATATCGGAGGACTGAAATTAGACTCATAATACAAACTCGCTTGTACAAAGAAAGCCTAGGGACAAAAATCTAGGTACAACAATCTAAGTACAATTGTTTAGTTTTTTCTGGGGGTGACGGTAGAGGCTCGGGAAAGCGACGGCAGCTCTGCCTTACTCCTTGGACGATCGGATGTAGCCTTGGCTCTGGTGAAGAAATGCTCTTGGACGTATGGGGAGACTCCTCTGCGCCTTCGGTTGCTGGCTCTCTGGATGTCTCGGTAGTGCTCTCTCCTTTTTTTGGCTCTCTCTGTCCTTCTCTTCTCTACTATATCTGCAATGAGAGAATGTCCTCTTTCGCAAGGGAATGGCACCTTGCTATATATAGGAGTGGGGTCATCATTAGGGTTTGCAAATGATTGCCTGCTTCAGAAGTCGGCGGTTCAGGACCAATGAATCTGGGCCGTTCATCTTGAATATAATAATATTTGAGCAATTAATGTGATTGCATCAAATCTCTGTGGGCAATAAATGTTGATTGCCATGAATATTCATGATTTGTGATAGCCTGCCACGTGTCCCATTTGCTTGATTTGATTTGATCTGGGCCATTATGATGATCGCAACAAATCTGATTTTGTTGGGATTTGTGGGCACCCATAATTACAGGAAAGATAAGACTACCACGTGTCTCAATTGTAGCGAAGAGCACCACGTGTCTCAACTGGACTATCTTGGCCGAGCCGTATATGGGGGAAATCTTCTCAGCCGTATGAAATATGCAGCCGCATGAGGATGGGCAGCCGCAGGGGGTGAGCAGCCGCATGCAAATAGGCAGCCACATGCAGATGGGCAGCCGCATAGCGCTGGG
>JANAVB010005127.1:0-68165 GCA_029216955.1 Iris pallida
GCTGGCCGAATTCTGCCGCATACTCTCCCACAGTCATGTTGCCCTGCTTCAGGTTCTAAAATTGTCGCTCCATCTCCCGCATTTCAGAAGTTGGGAAGAACTTCCTCTGGAACAACCTCTTGAAAGTGTCCCAGTCAACTAGCCTGTTCTGGAGTCGGGGTTCATTCCGATACCAGGTACTAGCCACTTCTTGCAGTTGGAGTCCTACAGCTTCCACCATGAGATCATCGGGAAGCCGAGCGACACTGAGAAGTCGTTCCATATTGTCTAGCCATTCATCGGCATAGACAATACCTTCCGTTCCCTTAAAAGGTCGTGGGCCCAGCTTCTTGAACTTCTCGATATCTCCAACCTTAGCATAACCAAGGTCTCTAATTAATTCTAATGGTCTTAAGACTACTAAAATTAATCCTCTAGGATGGCACTTACCTTAGCAGGTCTAGGCTCTTCTGGGTTCACTTCTCTCCTTCCAAGTGCAGCCATAGCTACATTGTGGGAGTTCTCCATTCCTTCCTTCATAATCTCGTTCTGCTCGCGATGAGATTCAGCTTCAGCCCTCTGAGTTGCCAGCACTTCTCGCAGCAGACTTATGAGTTCGGAGGGGGTTCACTGGTAGCGGCGGGGCAGGTGGGACAGGCATCTCCGTCCGCAGTCCAGTCCTCGAGCCTGAAGGATCCGTCGTCTGATGAACTTGAGCGCTTCCAGCATTATGAGGGCGATCAGTCAAATGTCGCGGAGTAGGATCCGGACTAAATTGGGGTGGTGATGGGGTGTGTTGAGGTGACAGCTCATCTCCGGCATTGTCATTCTCATTAGTAGCCATGGTCTGGAAAGGTTTAGGACATAAACATAAGCAAGGTATCCTACCCGTCTATAATCAAGCAAAAATATAAAATATCGGTCCTAAGTTGTGGCAATTTGATGTTCTAGTGTTCCTTGTTGTTTCTAAGTTTTCCTAAGTTGTTGTTCAAAGACCTGCATGGGCCACCACTAAAAACATGTCACGACCCGATCCCAATTTCTTGGGTCGACTCGGATCATGCCCAGCCTGCACCGTTGTTGAGACGACGGCAGTAAGCTGTAATCCATATGCAGGTACAATCAACAACAATTGATACTAATAATTGCCACAACATTTATTTAAACGATAAAATAAAACTTGTTCATTACAAAGCTTGTCCACAATTTTAACATAACATTTATTTTATAAAAAGATAAACTAAAACTCCATCAAGCAGAAGTATCATCATCTTCTCCAGGAACCTCATCTGGGAGCACAGCAGGGTACAGCTCCGGGTCATAGTAAGTACTAATCAGAAGCTCGTATTCGTCAATAGGACCTATTGGGTGTGGGGTATCCAGTCAGGAAAGGAGCAAGTACAATTATGAAAATAACAATTTGCATAATGATTAGAAACTTGCAATATTAAATAATTTCGAAATAACAATTTTCAATTATGAAGTAAACAATGTGATTGAGTATGCAGTATCTATGATCGGTTTAGGATGATTCAATTGTATCCTATTGATACGGTCCGGCCTAACCCCGTGTGAAGAGGGGTAAGCTCGCACATTCATTAACTATTGGGCTTTGATCATAGATAACTACGCTACTCCCCATTATCCCGATGCAATGATTCAATATGTAACTCTAGGAGAGAGTACGTGTAACAATTGTGTATTTAACATGCAGAATTCTAATATTAATTAAACTGTAATTAACCACAACCGTACTTGCCTTGATTTAAACTGGACTTCGATGGATGGTTCCGAAAATGCTAGTTACGCCTTCGCAATCCTACAAATGGAGCATCTCTTATTTATTAAATTGCTACAAACCAGCTAATCGTACTAGTTACAATCTCTATTTGCCTTTCCTAATAAATTTTATTCTTTTCATTCTAATTATAAAACAATTTATCAATTTGATTACGATTTTCAAGAAAACTTTAATGTAAAACTTTTTGGAAAACTTGCATTTACCATTTTAAATTGTTAGAACTTGTATTTTATACATAAAATTAATATTTATTTATTTAGTGAGAAAATCACTAATTTCTATTATTATATAAATATAGCTATTTATTCTACTATTTACGTTGCTCTACAATCATCCAGAAAAGAAAGTAAATTAATCCTAAGTTATTACATTTTTCACAGTACGAAAAGTAATTGGGCTTATGCCCTTACAAACCGATTTACATGAATTTAAATAAGACAAAAATTATTGTTAGTCTCAAAATTAAATAACAGGAAAATCTAAAATTCCTAATTTAAAATTATAGAAAATTGTGAGTCTCAGACTCTGGTCCATTCTTCACGTTTAGCTACTCTGCCTCAACGTCCGGTCGAACCGGTGCGTTTGCATTTCGCTAGGGCCCAGTGACCGTTAAGGTCATCGCCCAAAATATTATAAAAATAATATTTAACCCGATAAATCATTTTAAAAATCCTTTAATAAATTTTCCGAAAATTTCGGCAGCATTCCCTCTGTTTTCGGGATAACCCAAAAACTGGGAACGCGTCCGATACCTGCAAAATAACTCCCGAAACCCACCATAATATATATATATTCCCAAGCCAACTAATACTGAAAAAAAAATCCGAACTCAAATATCAAAAACCAACTTTCCAAAATTCCAACAGAACACACAACAGAGCTAAAGAGAACCATTAACATAACTATCAACCAACAGAACATTCCCACACCAAAAATTCCTAAGGAAACTTAAGAAAACTCAAGAACATTAACCAAACTCCAACACAGAGCTAGAAACCCAAATTGTTCCAAAACTTCTCGGAAAACCCAAGAAATCTCAGAACATTGTTCTGATTCAGAACTGAAAAACCACAGCAAGTGTTTCCGGAAACTTCGGAAAACTGAAATTGCAACGTAGAAATTACGTTGTCGAAAAACCGAGATCCCGCAGGATTCGGACCAGAGAATTCATCATCGACAATTAAAGAGTATAGAGTCAGAGTGTACCGAAACCGAAATTGGAGCTCGGAATAGAAACGGGTCAGAACCGAAAACAGACAGCGTCACCGGGAAACGCCAACGGGGCAGCAGGTAGCCGGGGGTGGGCGCCGGCCAGGGGACGGCGGCGGGGACGCGGGCGCGGGATCGCCGGCGTGAACGGGGACGGGGGCCGTGCGGGTTCGCCGGCGGTCACGGGAAGGGCGCGGATCGGGTCGAGCGGCCCGGGGAGGTGCGCCGAGAAGGGGCGGCCCGATCTGACCGAGGGAAGCTCGGATCGGGTCTGGAAACTTGGGATCGCCGGGAAACTCGCCGGAAAAGGGTTTTCTCAGAGATTTGGAGAAAGATGGTGTGGGGAAGAGTGGAGAAGGAGGAGGGTTTAAATAGGAGTAGCAAAAATGAGGGTTACCGGAGTGGGGAAAGCCAAGAGCCAAATGAACATCGGTTATAGGAAAACCGAAAGTTTCGGTTACATACGAAATGAAAACCCACCAGAGAGTTTGAGAATGTTGCTATTCTCTCTTAAGAAACTTAATATATGAATGTTAACTTACAATGGGATATTGGGCTCATTCTATTGGGCTTACAACCCAAAAATTGGTTTTAAGAAAAACTAAGAAAATATAAGGGCTTGTAATTGGGCTCTAAACTTTAATATTAAGTTTGGGCCAATTGGGTCATGGTTCATGGACTTAACATTATAAAATATAGATTGGCTTTGGGCCAACTAATATTACGTATAGTTTAAAATTCAATAATTTTGTAAAAAAATATTTTTTGAATATAACTTGGGTTTATTATCAGGTTCGGGTCTGGCCAACATACAAAAATCCAAGTTAATTATTTTAGAAAATAATTTACACTTGAATAAACATTATCAATTTTAATTAATTATTAACCTCTGTCATTATTCAAAAAATTTATTGCTAACATTAATCTAACAAAATTTTATTTAGCAAATTAAAAATTAGAATTAAAATAAAAGTGCAAACTAAAATTACGGGTTTCACAGATGTTCGGGCCTCCTCTCCGTTGTTCCGGAAGAGCCGTAGATCGGAATGGCGGTGCTAGGCTCTCTCTTCCTTCAAAGTGGGTGCCGCCCACTTTGATTTGTGTTGAAAGCTCCTTGTGCCATGATTTCGATCACGGTCTTCCTTGGTCTTTGGAGGCTCTTTCGAAGCCTCCCCTGGCCACAGCATTTGCGGTGCTCTTCTCTTCCTTGGTTCCAGCCAGAGGGTTAAATGCTTTGCTTGGCGAAGCACTTATCAGGCGAGCCTGGCTGGAAGAGCGGCACATAACTGGGTTCTGCTCGGCCAGGTGAGCCTGGTTGGAAGAGTTGCACATCACTGAGCTGCTGAAGGGATGCACATAACTGAGCTGCTGGAGAGATGCACATAACTGAGCTACTGGAGAGATGCACATCACTGAGCTGCTGAGGAGATGGTGGGATGCGCCTGGTTGGAGGCGCATGGTATCTGCTGCGCCTAACTGGCGGCGCATGGTGACTGCTGCGCCTATCGGAAGGCACATGGTGGTTGCTGCGCCTATCTGGAAGGCGCATGGTAGCTGTTGGCTGTAGATCTAGGATCCTTCCTTTGTAGAAATTCTCCTAGACATGTAATAGACTTTTACATATAATAAAAAGTCTTTCTTCGAATGTCTATGGCTTATTCGATTAGCTGTCTGAGTTCTGGCGTATATAATGCCTGGCGCATGGGCTTTCTGGTTGTGAAATTCCATGCTTCTACAAGACCCCCTTCAAAGTTTTCAAAACTTTTGAATAAGTTTTGGAATACTTTGAATAAGAAGCATGGAGGTCAGGGCGCATAATTTTTGGGCGCATGCTTGTTCGGGCGCATGCTCCTTTCAGTTGATGATGATGACGCCTTGGTAACCCAAAAGATTGATGATGATCTTTTGGTCGTATTTGTTGTCATCTCCTCACGGAACCCGAAGCGACGGCTGAGATTACACGTCATCGGTTCACGCGTGCGACCAAGCCCTATAAATAGGTAAGGGTTGGAGAGAGAATTCATCTGCTCTGTGCCTTTGCTTTCTTTAGAGTTTTTTCTTCAAAACCCTAACTTTTTCTTCTCTGAGAGAATGGCTCCAAAGACTCCTCGCGGTGGTGCCGGCAAGGGGAAGGAGAAAGCGAAGGAGTTCGTTGATGCGGATGCACCTATCACCCCTGCAACTCCGGCCGACGTTCGTCCTGAGGTGACGGGTGGGTTCATCTTCTTCACATAAGCTTTTAGGCCAGACTGTGCCCTAACTCAGATTTGCTGACGCGTATGGACTTTTGTCCTGATGATACGCCGAAGTTCTACCCCGCCGACGTGCATAGGTTTACACCTTTATCATGCACCGAGGTTTAATGGCTGACGCGCATGGGTTTCGTACCCTGGTGATGCGCCGAAGCCTTCGCTGACGCGCATGAGCTCACGCTCTGATGATGCGCCGAAGCTCCAATGCTGACGCGCATGGGCTTACGCCCTGATGATGCGTCGAAGCAAGTTGACGCGAATGGGCTTACGCCCTGATGATGCGCCGAAGCTCTGATGCTGGCGCGCATGGGCTTACGCCCTGATGATGCGCCGAAGCTATTTGACTTTTTTTTTTCCTTTTTGCCTGACTTCCATCTTTGTTGTATCAGTGTCGATAACGATCCCTTTGTTGAATAAGGTCCTTCTGGACGCTTCTCTTTGTCAGATGGGAGTTGATTTTGACGAGACGGTGATCAATCCTGCTAAGGATGCTATCTTACAGGACCAACCTCGTGAGAGAATGCTACAAATTTAGACCCAGTTGCCTCTTTTCCTCCAGAGTATGATGGAGAGTGGTAAACTGAAGTCTGCTGAATCCAAAAGTGTAACTTTCTTAAAACCTGCCTTTCTGTTTGGCGACCGACTTGTCTCTTCCGAAGCGAAGATACTGAGGATTAGAGAAGACTGGTTCTTTTCTGCCAAAGGCATGGTTTTGTACATGCGGCAGGTTGACCGCCAGTTGCCGCTGACGGCTTTTTATCGTCTAGCTTCGAAGAGAAGGATGGGTTGGGAACTTACTCCCTCTCAAGGAGGGGCCTTGGGAGGTACCCTCTCAATTGACGTCTCCTCGAACCACCGAGATACTTTGACCGCTTCACGGGCCGGTTCTTCTTTCAGTTACCGAGCCTTGCGTCCTGGGAGCATCTACAGTGAGGTCCCAAACGACACGTTTCCCTTCAGTGCCCCGATCTTTGCAAATCGGATGCTGACATCAAAGGTGATGTATCCGACAGGTAGCTTCAGAGTCGAAGGCTGGTGTCACTACATCCCGAAGTGGGACGAGTTGACCACTTGGGTGCTTTCAAGGTTCGAGGTTGAGCTTAAAGAGATCGGGCTGACAGCCGCCATTCGGGCCACGCAGGCAGGCGTGGACCTCAATAAGCCTATGTTCCTTGCGCTCTTGGAGCTTTTCAATGCCCAGACTAGTAGCTTCTTTACTCCGGTGGGGGAGTTGGGATTAGCCCTTCATGAGATGTACGAAGTGTCCAAGCTTCCTTGGGGCTCGGAACCGTACGAGGAATATTTTCCATCAAATGAAGAGATCTAAGTTCTGGAGGATAAGGATCCGGAGATGATGGCTGTTTTCAAAGAGGTGACAAGCCATCATTATCTGATGCACCGGAGGAACAAGGGCAAGACCCAGTCTCATGTGACTGCTTGGAGGGACTACGTCTTCAGGCAGGACTTGACGGATCCTTCGAGGATTCGATTTGCGACCCCGCAGGGATTGAAGCCCGCGGAAGTGAGTTCTGAAATAAGCCGGCTGGACGAAAGGTCCCCACACTCTAATGAGGGCGGCAAGACTACGTACAGCTATTTCTGGCACTGCGGGCACCGGATGTCATCCAAGGCAGTGTTGACGTCCTACTTGATGATATGGCTCCGGGATTGCGTATTTGCAGGTGGATCCGGTGCCGTCGAGAGGGTACATCGGAATCTCATTTTGCCTGCGGTGAAGTTGGCCTGTGGACGACCTTTGGCTCTCCTCCTCGCGATGGTGTGCAACCTGTTGTGCGGTTTGAGGTCCTTTGCCGATGATGTGATCCACGAGAGAGGAAATAATGATAACTTTCCCCGGGCCGAGCTACCTTTCCATTATCTTATGGGGTGACTGATCTTGCATCATCCGAACGTGATGAGTCCCGGTCCGGAGGAGGACCATGTTGAAGGAGATGCCTTCATTCGCCGCTTCTATAAGAGGAAGTGGTCTTACACTGGCGTCCCCGTTTGCAGGAGAGTCTTGTCCTATCTTCAGGGGTGGGAGATTGTCAAGGTTGGCCCGATCTTCAAAGATTTCGAGGCCGACGAAGATTTAGTTGACTCTGGCGAAGATGCGGTCACTTTGCCGAAATGGAGTTTTCGTTGGTTGCAGAGTATCCGGCCTTCTCACCTGGTCAATCGCAACCAAAATAGGTGTTATCTAGAGCCTTATCTGCCAAGCCGATTTGCTCGTCAGTTTGGCTATACCCAGTTAATGTTGCGGAATCCCAGCAGTAGTTTAGGCTTCATCGGGAGTTTGCTGGATGGAGCCCGGGGCTGGCAATATTATAACGCTGGATGCACTAGCGTTAAGTTCACCACGCCAGTTCGCAATCCTCGGCCGCCGATCCTATATTCGGCCGCCAAGCTGTATTGTACTATGACTGCTATGTCTCCTGGTTATGACAGGGAGACTAGTTTCATTATTGGGACCCAGCTGGAGGCGACAGCGAATATGTTGATGGCAGCCCGATCATATCGTCCACCAGAGTTGGCGGGGTATCGGGCTGCTGCTGCAGTACCAGTGGGAGACCCGTCTGTCGGAAAAAGGCGTGCTGACACAGAAGCTGGTTCTGCTGTACCGAAAAGGTCGAGAAAGGTGCCAACCCGGAAGGTTACGGAAGTGCCACTTATAATGCCAGCAGGATCAATCCCTGCTGAGGTAAGGAATATTTCGTAATTCCAATTCTTTTCGTCATTGTGGCGACTTATGTTCTTCTTCTTGTAGGGATTGAAGAAGAAGTCCCGTGTTTTAAAATCGGGCGCTAGTAATCCGAAGGAGGTGGCAGGCTATTCTGATGAGCGCATTCCACCGATGCTAATGTCTCCCGTGGAGGAAGGTCCCGAAGATGTTCCTGCGGAGGTTTTAATATCTCCTGACTTCGAGGTCGCAACAACTTCTGGGAGAGCACCGTCTGCCGTGGAGGCCTTGGATGCTGAGGGCCCTGCGGACTCGAGGCATCCTGATGATGAAGTGGACTGGAGTTCGTCGCCTTCCGATGACGTTCCTCCGGTCTTGCAAGAATCTGCTGCGAGGACAGCAGATCTGGTCGAGACAGAGGAGAGGGTTGAATCCCCTCTTTATCGTGATGAGGGAAGGTCGGCTGCATTATTGCCGAGTCCTACCCCGACTTCAACCGAGGAAGTTGAGGCAGCTACCACTCAGGAGGTAGCGACAGATTCTGTCCCTGTTGAGGGACTCGATGATGAGACCCGTCTGGCAGTGAAGACCGCTGCGACGGGTCAAGAGACAAGTGATAATCTCCCTATTCTGCCAAGGGAGGTACCAACTGTTGATAGGACGTTGGGGGTAGAAGAGGTGGCTGTTGACGTCGGAGGTTCTTCCGGGCTTGAGAAGAGTAAGGGCGTAGAACCCTCTGTAGCTCCTTTACTTGGGGGACCATCTCGACGCCTGTGCCGGCTCCTTCTGTTGCTTTGGCTCCTCGGGCTGGAAGTCCAGCCCCTGTTGATGAAGAGCCCATTGATGCCGAGGTTCGAGCCTCGCTGGTTGAAGTTGGTGGATCTTCTTCCGGTCCGCAAACTGTAGTAGCTCCTCCAACTCCCGCGATGACGCCGCAGGTCCTGGCGGATGCAGACGAGTATGTGAAATTCCTCGTCGAGGGGGTATACAAAATGTTGCAGAAAGGTGTATCTGCTGTGATGGATGCCACTGGGAGTTTTACGACGGCAAAAGCTTTGGCAATGCCCTGCATCGAGCTGATTCGTATTCACCAAGGCCACGACCATATGGCCGAAATTCTGGAGGCTTCGGTGATTGAGCTGGATGAGCGGCTCGCGGAACTTCAACGTATCCAGCGAAACGACCTCTCTGTCCTGATAGATGCGGAGAAGGGGAAGCTAATTGCTGAGATCGAGTCTTCATACCAGGCCACCGTGGGCGTTTGGGAGCGCGAGGTGGCTGAGACCAAGGCTGCGGTAGAGCAGTTGTCTCAGTCCATGAAGACGACGGTGGAAACTCGAGCTGCATTGGAGGCTAATATCGCGGATATCGACACCCAGATGCACCGCCTTGAAGACCAACGGGCCCGACTCCAGTTAGAGGTCGAGCGTGTCCGGGCTGAACATGCAGTATTCAAGAAGGATGAAGAGACTTTCACTCAGCGGACTCTTGCCTTGGCGCAGCAGCGATAACAGCTTGATGAGAAGCATTCAAGTGATACTTCCGCTGGGTTCGTTGAATTGATGCGCCAGGAAGCAGAGCGACGAGTCCTGGCGACGGTGGAGGCCCGCGCAGTCGACTTAAAGCTTCGAGTCAGGGAGCTCTCAGCCCATCCTGGGGAGATTCAGGGACAATAGCTTTTCCCTTTTTCTTTTGTGTTCTTTTGCAACCCTTACTGGGGGGAATGATGTAGTTTCTTGTACTCCTTTTTCAGAAGAATAAAGAAGTCTATAACTTTTTTGTGATGTGTTCATCTTTTGTTGTCATGAACTTGATGATTTGTGTGGACCTATTATCTTTTGCGCACCTTGGTTTTCAGGTACAGATAATAAGTTTGAAGGAACCATTATGTTTGCTCAGAGGTAATGTGGACATGGCAATCATTGGGTTCGAAATGATAGAATCTCCCTACTCAGAGGTATTATGGACGTGGTAGGAATGATCCTGGGGGATACGCTGAACAACTCAGAGGTTATATGGACGTGAAAGTTCTGCGATAAATGTACAATAACGCAGGGGTTGTTTGTACAAGATGTTTACTCAGAGGTAATGTGGACGTGGTAAATATGAAGGGTAGCGTAGGCTTACGAAGTGTAAGATTCTACTTTGTAGGGTGTAGAGAGACAACTCAGAGGTAATATGGACGTGGTTATCTTTCTACTGGAAGATGCCACGGAACAGCTGGGTTCCGGAGGCGTATGAGTTTGTGGAAAGAGGTTGTTTGGGGAAGTATATGTCTGGAGGATGTCAAGAATAGTACTTCTTTAGGAACTTGCCGTTGATGGGCATCATGAACAAGTCCCCATTGGGTTTGGCGAGGCGGTAAGCACCGTTTGAGTATACCGTCTCTATGATGAAAGGTCCTTCCCACTTGGGCTCGAACTTTTCTGGTGTCTTGTGGGTCAACACCATTGGTCTTCTGACTGCTAAAACCAGGTCGCCAACTTGGAAAGTCCTCTTTTTGACCTTTTTGTTGAAAGCCTGTGATATACGGGCTTGGTAGAGCTCGATGTGTTGTTGAGCTAAGAGACGCTTTTCGTCAAGTGCCTCCAGTTCCCGCAGACGACGACGTTGATTGTCCTCTCCTGTGAGTTCATTTGTGATTGCTATGCGGAGCGAAGGTATCTGTATCTCGAGAGGCAGTACTGCCTCGCTCCCGTAGACTAGGGAGAATGGAGTGTTTCCTGTTGGGGTCCGTACCGTTGTACGGTAGGCCCAAAGGCATTCGCCAAGCTTTTCGTCCCAGTCGCGTTTGTTGGATAACACGACCTTTTTGAGTAGCCTAACGATAGTTTTGTTGAATGCCTCAGCCAATCCGTTTGCTGCCGGATTGTAGGCGGTTGAGGCCACGTTCTGAATGCGATTCTTTTCACAGAACCTACTGAAAATGTGGCTGATAAACTGAGGACCATTGTCATGGATGATCTGCCGGGGCACTCCGAAACGGTAAATGACATGGTGTTTGATAAAGCTGACCACCCTGGAGCTTTTTACTTATGCTAGTAGAACTGCTTCCGCCCATTTGGAGAAGTAGTCGGTGATGGCCAGGATGAAACGGTGTCCTCTCGATGAAGGAGGGGTGATTGGCCCTACAATGTCCATGCCCCAGGCTTCGAAGGGCCAGGAGGCGGCTGTAGGATGTAGCGGCTCCGATGGTGTATGTATGAAGTCTGCATGAAGTTGGCACGCGCGGCACTTCTTAGCATATTCGACAGCATCGGCAGCCATGGTTGGCCAGTAGTAGCCCATAGTCGCAGTCGATCTTGCAACTTAGGACCGGGTTGATGAGCTCCACAAGTTCCGTCATGAGCTTCTTGAAGAGCCTTGGCTGCTTCTTCGTTGGACAGGCATCGAAGGAGGAGCCCATCGAAGGAGCGTCGGTACAGCGTTTTGGTAGCCATATCGTAGTAGAATCGAAGAGAGCGTCTCCTGACTGAGACGGCTTCCTTCGGGTCCTCTGAAAGGATTCCGTAGACAGCGAAGTCGATGAACGGGAACCTCCAGTCTCGGACATTAACACCAGTGTTTGTCGGCATGGCGTGAGCCACCTGCAAGCATAGGTTGTTTCTGGGACAAATCAGATCTCGTTCTGTTACCGTGATATAGTGTTGAGTCCCAAAGGGCGCTGCTAATGAGGCTGCGAGGCCAGCCAGAGCATCGGCCTCCAAGTTTTGTAAATGGGGGACATGTTCAACGAAGAACCCGGTAAAGGTTGAAATGATGTTCAACGCGACTTCATGATAAGGGATTAAATCTTCATGGCGAACTTCGTATTGTCCCCGAACCTGGTTTACGACGAGTTTTGAGTCGCCGTAAGCTTCCAGATGGTCGACCCCCAACTGTTGTGCGAGTTGGAGTCCCATGACGAGTGCGTTGTACTCGGCAACGTTGTTGGAGCACGGCTTTGAAAGAGAGTACGCACGCTGGATGACCAGCTGATCAGGGAAGACTAAGACTACCCCCACTCATGCGATGATTTGGCCTTTGGGGCCTGTTCTCGAAGCGCCGTCGAAGAACATCCGCCAAACGGGGCTTCCCTCGGTGACGTTGGATTCTTGGACCTCATCCGGGATATCTTCATAGAGTTTTGAGGATTCTGGGATGGGGTGTGCAGCTAAAAAGTCAGCCAGAGCTTGACCCTTAACAGCTTTTTGGGGCACAAACACCATGTTGTACGGTGTTAGTAAGATCGCCCATGTAGCCAGCCGGGAGTTCAATGATCCTGGCTTCGTTATGAGGACTCTGAGCGGATTGACTCGGGAAATAACATGAATTGTCTGACCCGAGACATAATGACGAGTCTTCTGGATGGCAAACACCAAAGCCAAGCACTCCTTTTCGACGGGGTTGTACCGGTGTTCGGCCCCGATGAGTGTTCGACTGAGGTAGTAGATTGCTTGCTCGTAGCCTGTATCGCTGTTTTGAGCCAGCAGAGCGCCAAGAGAATGATCTATGACACGGACGTAGAGGAGAAATGGTTTGCCGGTGACTGGCGCTACCAGGACTGGTGGGCTCGTCAAGTAGGCTTTGATGTCGTCGAAAGCCTTCTGGCACTCCTCTATCCAGACATAAGAGACTCCCTTCTTCATGAGCTGAGTGAAGGGTTGACATTTACCGGAAAGGTTTGCTATGAACCTCCGGATATATGCTAGACGTCCCTGTAGGCCTCGAAGTTCTCGAAGGTTCTTCGGAGGGTCCATGTTGAGGATGGCTTTGGTCTTCTCAGGATCAACATGAATGCCTTTCGCTGTGATGACAAAGCCCAAGAATTTGCCGCTAGAAACCCCCAGAAAGGATTTAGCGGGGTTCATTTTGAGTTGATGCGCCCGCATGAGATCGAAGACCGTCTTCAGGTCCTGTAGGTGATCTCTTTTGAGGCGGCTCTTGACTGCGATATCGTCAACATAGCATTCGACTGTCTTGCGAAGATGTTGACGGAAGATGGTGCTCATAGCTCGCTGGTATGTCGCACCGGCGTTCTTCAAGCCGAAGGGCATTACTGTGTAGCAGAAAACACCCTTTGGAGTCCTGAATGACGTGTGTTTTGCGTCATCGGGGAACATCTTGATTTGATTGTAGCCTGAATACCTGTCCATGAAGGACATGCGCTCAAAGTCACATGTGTTGTCGATCATCACATCAGTGATTGGAAGCGGGAATTCGTCCTTCGGGCAAGCAGAGTTGAGATCCCTGAAGTCGATACAAACTCGTATCTTCCCGTTCTTCTTGGTGACAGGAACGATGTTGGCTACCCAATCCGGGTGTTGTTCTTTACGGATGAAGCCGCTAGTCAAGAGTTTGTCAACCTCCTGATCGATGGCATTCATGATGTCCGGACGGAAGCGTCGCTGCTGTTGTTTGATAGGTTTGGCATCAGGTAAGATGTTCAACCTATGCATTGCGATCTGTGGGTCTAGTCCCGGCATGTCTTCATAGCTCCAGGAGAAGACGTCGATATATTCTTTAGCCAGTTGGATTAAAGATTCTCGATCTTCTCCTTCCAGGCTTTTACTGATGAAGATGGGTTTGGAAGAAGACTCCTCCCCGAGGTCGATCTGCTCGACTTCGTCTTCGGTGGGAGGTTCACGAAGCTCAAAACGAGATTCCCATTGTTCCCCTAGGCGTTGGGCCCAGGGTTCTTCTTCGAAGGGTTCTGGCGCTTGGTCTTCGCCTTCACCTTTTTGAGGTTGTGCTGACGTCATGTTAGCTGACAGCACTTTCCTGAAGACTGATCCGATACTGGTATCGGAATCCCAAGTCGATGCTTCGGACGAATGGGAATGTTCTATGTCTTCTGCATCTGAACTCTCTGGGGTTGATGGCGGCGTGACATAGCCTAACCCTCGTACAGTCCGATTATAATAATCCTGTGGCTTTCTATTGGGCATCGAAAGCCGGACAGGGAGATGTCGACCCTTGCCGTAGTTTAAGCCTTTGTTGCTTTTCAGGTCGTAGCCCATCTTTTGGATGATGTGCTTAGCCGCATCCGTGTACCGATAGACTTGTACTCTGCCGGTATCAGGTTCGGGCTCGATTGACGGGAGGTCCCGACGACGCTCGACTTTGTTCGAGATGATGGTGCCTTGGTCTCGGCTCCGTGGAGGGACTATGAAGACTCCTTGAGACGGTACTATTTGATTATGGTAGACGGTCGTTATTTGTGTTTGTAACGACCATAGAGCGTTGTCTAATGTATACATGGCATTCCAGTGTGGAAGACAAGAATAGTTAAAAGACACTCTATTATTGATAAAGTACGAGATCTTATCCCGTGGGATTACATTGTCAAAGGAGGGTGCCTCTACGTCAGCCGAGATATAATCTTCAAGCTCCTCGTCTGTAAGAACTGGGGGCGGACTAGGAGAGTCGAACACAGCTTTGGGGTCTGAGAGGGTTATATGAGCCTTCTCTGACACCTTGGATGACTGCGGCGGCTTGCCCTTGAGACGCACCTTGAGAGGCGCCTCGGTTGCGCCTCCGGTGAGTGGTGCATTCCCTTGTAATTTTGCCACCAGGGGAGCCGATGTTTGAGGTGGCTTTCCCTTGAGGCGTATCTTCAGGGGTGCTTCGCGAGCCGGCGCTTTCCCTGATAGCTTGATGCTCATTGGAGGCGCCTTCTGTGGTGGTTTCCCCTTCAGTCGGATTTTCAAGGGGGCGTCGGGAGTCGCCTCAGGCTCCATGTCCGGCTCTGTTGCCGTCTCTGTCTCATCATCAGCGTCGTTGGCTTCCTCCTCGTCAATGGGCTTGTACAAGTCGGAATCGGTGAAGTAGGCTTCAATCCCTTTGAAAGGATCGATGTCTGTAAACTCCGTCCGGATGACGCCATTGGTGGATACATACTTCATGCACTGGTGGAGCGTGGAGGGCACCACCATGTACTCATACAGCCATGGTCGACCGAGCAGGATGTTGTAGTTGACCTCGGCATCTACTACATAACAAGTCACCTCAGTTTTGAGGCTGCCAATGTGACACTTCAGTCGGATCTTGCCCAATGGCTCGCTCTTGCTAGCATTGAAGCCACTGATGGTTGTATTGGAGGGCGCCAGCCGGTACATCGGGATCCCCAGCTTTGATAGCAGCGCCTTTGGAATGATGCTTAGGGAAGACCTAGGATCGATCTGAATCCGGCTCACCTTAACCGAGCCAATGTACCCTGTATAATACAGCGGTCGGTTATGTCGGTGATGCTTGAGCAGCATGTCTTGTTGGGTGAAAGTTATGTTTGGGATAACTTCATCTGCACAATGACAGTGCGCACAAGTAGTTGGGAGGTCTTCAGGCTGCTTGACCTGACTGAGAAAGGATTCAGCGTCCTTCAGAGCTTCGCAGAGAGCTTCTCGAGAATCTTTAGAAAGACGCAGGAGCTCGAACAAAGACAGGCGCGCAGGTGTACTGGCTAATTGTGCCAGAATGTCGAAGTTGTGAGGCTTGGACAGCCCCGAAGCATTCTCCTTCCGTAGAGGTCTATCAAAACGGGCCTCCACCTGCTTCTGCTTATTGGCTGCTGAGGGTTTAGATGGACCCTCTTCAGGGATGGTGTTAGGAGGCACCACCTCGGCGGCGGCTTCGCCGGATTGGGAGCTCTGTTGTGCACGTGTTTGCACTGGAAGTGCCTCTTCTGTTGATGAAGAGACTGTGCGGCAAGACTTGATCTTCCTGCCTTTTGATTTGGAGGTAGGGCGTACCTCCGATTGAGTCACCTCGGAGACGAGGTCGGGATGAACCCAGAGGACCTCTCCTCGAGATGTGGTGAGCGGGGTGAGTCCACTCACATTGTCACGAGTAGGTGGTAAGTTTACCACCTCCATTGTTGCCTTAGGGATGGGGACGATGCCATCTTGTGTGGTAGTTGGCGGCAAGGTGCCGAACTGAAGCAAAACCAGATTGGCCGACACCGTCTTCTCTTCATAGTCGACGGAGATTACATCCGCATTGATCATGCGCTGGATGTAATTCTTGAGGACGTAGCAGTCCTTGGTCGGGTGTCCGACAAACCGATGGTAGTGACAGTACCTTGGGTTGTCCACTTTTCCAACTTCATCGGGCCGCTTTGGGTCCGGTAGCTTGATCTTGTCACCCTGCTTCAGTATCTCAAAAAGTTGCAGGGTGTCGTCATCATTGAATGAATAAACCTCCTTGGGTCTTGGTGCCAGTGGAGATTTCTGAGTAGGCGCAGATGCGCCTTTTGAGGCATTAACAGTCAATGCCTGTTTCTCCTTTGCTTCTCGTCCAGAGATGTTAGCTGCAGACTTTTTCCCCTTATCGTCAAAGGCAGGAAAGCTGACACCCAGAAGACGTGCATTGGCCGCCTTCTTTTTTGCAGCTTCAGCTTCGATGATCAGGGAGCTCCAGTCAGGAGGGGGAGTAGAGTTGAGCCAGAGCTTTACTGCAGGCAGCATGTTCATGCTGCAAGCGGAGAGGAGCGCATGTTCTGGCATGCCTGGAGGTAGCCTGAAGCAAGCCTGTCGGAAGCGTTCGGTGAACGCCCGAACCATTTCCTTATCCTTCTGACGTATCTCTATGAGAGACGCCATCGTCATGTCCTTCCCGCCGTCGTAGAAGCGGTCGAGGAAGAGGCGCGTCAGGTCGTCGAAGGACGATATAGAATTGTCGGGGAGGCGGCAGTACCAGTCATATGCTACTCCTTTCATGGCCCCGAAAAAGATACTGGTGAGGAGCGCATCCTCCTTCGGAAGATGCCCTGTCTGTGACTGGAAGTACGTCAGGTACCGTCGCGGAGAGTCCTTCCCGTCGTATGGGGTGAGTGTTTGTGGCTTATACTTTGGGGGATAAACCACCTTGTTCCACTCGAGGGGATAAGGCTGGGGAATGCCCAACTTCTGGCGTTCCTCTTGCCTGTTCTTGGACTCGAAGCGCTCCCGCAGGTCTTTGATCATTTCGACCACATCCTCCGTAGAGCTAGGAGTCGGGGAAGGAGGTACCATCTGGATTGGAGCGTTTGAGGGCTCTGAGGTCCGAGGTGCTTCTGTATCCGAGGGCGCCCGTTGGAGGGGCACACTCGACTCCCCATTAGCTCCTGGGTCAGGACCAGTTGAAGGTGTCCTGATCAAGGCCGATCGCATCTCAAACACTGCTTGAGTCAGTGCTTGCATTGAGGCAGAGAGGGTTTTGAGTCCTCCCTCCAATGAGTCTATGCGCTGGACTATGTCCTACGACGGCGCATCAGACTCGACATCATCCCCAGCCATGTATACTGTCCTGACACGGCCAGGAGTGGATGGATTGGTTGAGGCTTCGCTTTCGGCCTCACTCTCATGCGGGGGAGTCACTTCTCCTGGTGCTAGGCCACCCCCAGCCACATTCTGGAGTTCATCTTCAACAGGCGCATCTGCAAGGGTCTGCTTGCCCTCGGCTCCGTCTTGAAGGACCTCTTCGTTTCCAGAACTATCCCCGGCAGTGTCCTGGAGGACATCCTCATTTTGAGGGGCTTCAGGGAGAGTAATCTCGCCTTGATGATGGAGATCCGCCGCTGCTGTGCTTTGGACATCTTCCTCTTCGGGAGGAGGCTCAACAAGGGTCTGGCTACCCCCAGCTTTCTCCGAGGACTTCTTCCTCAACCGAGTGCCTTCAAACACTCCAGAGGTCGAGACAGCTGCCTTGGTTTTCCTCGGCTGGCTTTTGGATGAAGACGAGGAATTGGCAGTCGTCTTCCGGATTGATGAGGAGTTGCATGAAGCGACCTTTGGCTCCTCTTCAGCTGACACCTTCGCCCCAAGGCGACGTCGGAGAGGTGTCGATGATTGTAGTCGTTGGAAGACCGACTGTCTTGGTGGAGCTGCCGCCTCGCAACAGCAGTTGATGGTGACCACCGCACAAGTATGCCCCGTAAGAGGCGCATCGTGCTTGTTGGTCGACTCTCCTGGCCGGCGCTTGTGAGTGATCACGTTGCGTAGGTCGTTGGAGGAGAGTGGTGCCTTCACACCCCCTTCAGACGTATGGCAAGGCCAAACGCCGGGGTGGTCAGGTGAGTGCTGCGTCCCCTGATCTAATACCAAGCAGGCATCACGATCAGTAGTGGGGGAACCACAACATTTGAAGTGATTTGAACGGACCTCAAACGCACAACCAGAGGAGGCACGGGAGTTCAAGACCACTGAGTTTGTCTCTCTCGACTTGGTTGTGCACGCAGTAGATGCACCCAAGCGAGATGAGGGCTTCGAAGATCGACTCGTTGTTGGTGCAGAAGCACTTGAGTCAACCCTGTACAGCTTGCCATCGGCAGCGCGCGTGATGACGAGCGCGTGCCTCTGGCCGGCTGCTGGCATAGCACGTCTGTGGCGCATGGCCCGTGCCGCCTTGGATTTCTTCGTACCAGCCCGCTGGGGCGCATAGTACTCAGCATCCGAATTCTCCTCGCCATTACAGCGAGTGAGTCTGTCAAAGACAGAGGCTTTTTGTGGCGCATCAGAGGTGATGCGCGGGGCATTGGCTGCGCCCCTGCTCCGTCGACGTATCTTCCTCGCCTGAGAGGGAGATGGCTGGGGAACGTGGTCGGCCGCACGCTTCCCCAAGAGATGCGCTGCATCGGCGGGCGCACCTTGGTTGCAGAGACCGTCAGCATGAAGAGAAGGCTGGATTGCTACATCCCCTTCAGTGGTGGTGCCCGAGACGTCGACCTTGCGTACCCAGGCCGTGCGGATCTTCTTCGGCTTTGGTAGCCGCTTCGAAGGACTCGCACTTCCTTCAGAAATGAACTCCTCGTACGCCTGTTGATTGAGGCGCACGACCAGCGTCTTGTGGGAGGAGCCCACCTTCACGTCGTCGGCCTGTGACACAACTTTCTCGGAAGAGGAGAAAGAGGTCCCCAGCAGAGTCGCCAGCTTGTTTGCCATTAAAATTGTTTGATTGAAAACTTTAATACAAACAGAACAGTGTTACAATGTAGGACTTAGATGTAGTCCTAGGAGTACACTTTTGTTTAAGCTGGGTCCTTAGTGCCAATGGAGCGAGTGGTAATGCGTTGACTCCGTTGACCGGCTGACGACGGTTATCGGTTCTCTGAAGGCGTGGATTGCTCTGGGTGCTGGAGCTTGCTGAGAGGAGGAAGACGTTGAGTGTCTGTATCTGCCTCTCTGATGATTCCTCGTATGTTCGTTGTGGATTCTGTGTGTTGTCTCTATCTGTGAGAAGGAAATGATCCCTCTATTTATAGCTGGGCAGGTTGGCTGCTCATGCGCGCATATGTAGGATGCGCCGGTGCGTGGGGACGCCACGTAGAAGTTGCTGATGGGGGCGCACGGATGATACGCCCTGATTGGGAGGTTGAACTCTTCATACTGCTGTTGTGAGCCGGCACGTAGCAGAGGAGAAGATCTTTCTGTTGCTGAAATCTTGGACGAGTTGAGTCAAAGGACACGTGTCATCGACCCATGGCTCGAAGATCTCGGATTTGGGGAGGGCAGTGATCTGGTGAGCTGCGCCTTGGATCTGGGAGCAGGAGGAGACTGCGGCTCATAACCTTTAGGAGTTATAAACCATTTAGGGCGTATGGCTTTTGAGGCGCATGCAAGTGACCTTCCTTCTGTCTTTCGGGATCAGAGATCAGTCTGGGGCGCATGGCTTTTGAGGCGCATGCAAAGCTTCAACTGGAGACTCTTCTTCTGTCTTTAGGAATCAGTGAAGGGTCTGAGGCGCATGACTTTTGAGGCGCATGGTGATTTGGACGCATGGCCGTAGAGGCGCATGGTGATTTGGACGCATGGCCGTAGAGGCGCATGCGGATGGCCACGTGGCAGTAGCCGTTGGAATAGAGTCATGATGATGCTGACGTTGCCGACGCTTCGTTCTCTAAAAAAGCTGTCACTGTTCAGACTTTGGGAAGCGTGCTGCCAACTCTGGTGTCAGTTCAGCATTTAATGTTTGTGATGTTCGATGGACAGCTGAGTGGGCACATTGGTTGTTGTCCCACTCGGCATGGAGATGTGAGGGAGGGCGCATCCTCTGTGATGCGCCGGGTACTGTAGGGCGCGTCTGTGTGATGCGCCTGATGCTGGAGGGCGCGTCCATGCGCTGTTTGGCTGGCGCATCCGACATGTCTTTTAATGACGCGGCTGTCTCGCTCCTCGAGTGCTATAAATAGCCGTTTGGCTGAATTCGAGGCGTCCGGTTCATCCATTTAATGCAAATTTATTGCACAGAATTCGGAGAGTCATCCACTTGGCACGTGGGTTTGATTTGCCCGGCCTATAAATAGTGGCATGGAGAGAAGGTTTGCTCCTCATTCCCTCACGTAATTCCAACATGAACTTGGATATGCGGGTGCATTCTGTTGACGAAGTGCTCCCGAGGGTGAAGATGAGACGTCGTGTTGTCTTCGATGCACTTGAAGGTGACTGTTACATCCAAAAGACGGAGTCGAGGGCTTCCGAGGCAGGCGGAAGGTGCCTGTTGCATCCAAAGATAAGGATGTTCGGGCCTCGTCTCCGTTGTTCCGAAAGAGCCGTAGATCGGAATGGCGGTGCTAGGCTCTCTCTTCCTTCAAAGTGGGTGCCGCCCACTTTGATTTGTGTTGAAAGCTCCTTGTGCCATGATTTCGATCACGGTCTTCCTTGGTCTTTGGAGGCTCTTTCGAAGCCTCCCTTGGCCACAGCATTTGCGGTGCTCTTCTCTTCCTTGGTTCCAGCCAGAGGGTTAAATGCTTTGCTTGGCGAAGCACTTATCAGGCGAGCCTGGCTGGAAGAGCGGCACATAACTGGGTTCTGCTCGGCCAGGTGAGCCTGGTTGGAAGAGTTGCACATCACTGAGCTGCTAAAGGGATGCACATAACTGAGCTGCTGGAGAGATGCACATAACTGAGCTACTGGAGAGATGCACATCACTGAGCTGCTGAGGAGATGGTGGGATGCGCCTGGTTGGAGGCGCATGGTATCTGCTGCGCCTAACTGGCGGCACATGGTGACTGCTGTGCCTATCGAAAGGCACATGGTGGTTGCTGCGCCTATCTGGAAGGCGCATAGTGGCTGTTGGCTGTAGATCTAGGATCCTTCCTTTGTAGAAATTCTCCTAGACATGTAATAGACTTTTACATATAATAAAAAGTCCTTCTTCGAATGTCTATGGCTTATTCGATTAGCTGTCTGAGTTCTGGCGGATATAATGCCTGGCGCGTGGGCTTTCTGGTTGTGAAATTCCATGATTATACAGCTATGACTTCAGGACTGGCCTCAATAATGGAAAAGGAAGAAAAATACCTGGCCGGATTCCTCCTTTGAAATATGGAAGAACGAAATACGGATTGGGCTATATTACTCCTCCTTTCATCAAAATTATCCATGAAGATCCTGAATCTGACGAAGATAAGAGATCTGATTCTTCTAGTACTACTTCTTGGGATTCCGATACAAGTATCGGGGACTTCTACTGCAATATTCTGTCTTCCAATATGGTTTCTATTGTCTGTTTTGAAAAATGATTCATACTTGACGGTTCATCCGTTCATCTGACGGTTCATCCGTTCATCTGACGGTTCATCCGTTCATTAATGCCTGACGGTTCATCCGCTCATCCATCCGACGGTTCGCCCGTTCATTATAATCTGACGGTTAACCCGTTCATTCATCTAGTCTTTTGATTTCCGAGTCTAAAGATCATGAAAAATTGAGTTCAAAGATATTTTTATGTCTGAATTCTATTTTTCCAATCAGTATTAAACCAAGATCATTTCTGGTTTAATATCATTTGATAGAATTACAAAGTTCGTTTGTATATTCTATTCTACTAAAATATGTCATGTAACATTTACCTCTGAACATATTTTCTATGAATCTATCATTATCAAAATAGCAAAACCAAAAGTCAGATCAAGAACTTTCATTTGTTGTCATTTCATAATCAAAACATGGAATACAAGTGAAAGTGAAAATAAAAAAAGGGGGGGAATTCACTTGCTTGGAGTTATCAGCTCCCTAATACGATCTAGAACAACATTCAGTTTCTCTTCATGAGTTTTTCTAACTCTTTCTGCTGCTACAATTGTAATATTCTGTTCATCAAAAGTAATAATGGCAGACTGGCGACGATTGGCTTCTTCAATCTGTTCCGCCTGCATCTGTTCCCGTTCCTTCTGAAGAATCTCGCAACGTTCGACTTCAAAGATATAAGCCGTAGCAACCTCAGCTTGTTTTGTTTCCATGACAGCAATACGCTCTTGAAGACGAGCTAATTCCTCTTTCAACTTCTTCAATTCTTCAGTCTTGGATGTGTTGTCTTTTGCTAAAAACTCTACTCTTTTACGAGCAGCTAATATTTCTTCGCCCTTTTCTACTAATTTTTCAGTAGAAGAGGCAAAAAATGCTTCAAAAGCTACCTGTTGAGACCGTACTTCATTCTCTAGTTGCTCAATCTCAGCTACAGTCAAAGATTGAATGTCCTCCTTCTTAGTATCCCAGTATTTTCGGATAGTTACCTCTAACTCATCCAGGAGATGTTCGAAGAAGATGCACTGAGATGCACAACCAGCATGTCGCAGCGCCATCAGTGGGAATTTGACCATAGTTCTGAGATCAGAAAAGGGCATAGCTTCATCCTTCAAGAATCGTCTGGAATATGTATCTAAATATGAATAAATGATCTCCGGATACATTCCCAGGGTTCTTGCTAGCCCAGTCTCAAATCCAGGAGTTGCTGTCATCATGGAAGAAGAAGCTTGAATATTCTCTATCCTCGGAACAGAAGTATGTGCGACAGGAGAAGTTGGCAAGTGTGAACTCCCTTCATCAGCATCAGCTTGGATAAGCGGAGCATGAGTCGAGCTCATTGCTGCAGCTGTTCCTACAATTAAAGAAAAATTTGATCAGTATTTAAAGGCAGAGAAACAGCGAAAACAGAATCTAAAATAAAGTTCTACCTGGCTGAGGTTCATATTCAGTATGTGGAGGGAGTTTTGCTTCTTCTCGCAGCCGGTCCATGACTGTATCCGATACTTGCTTTATATGGCTGCTTCCAACTCCAGAATTACTGGGTGCTACAGCATTGTTTGGTGATTGAACAGGTTCAGGGCTAAAATCCATTCTGTTCCCCTTCACTTTATCCGCATCATAAGGAGTTGAAGTGTCAGCATGCCAGTCTTCTCCCCCTTCAGCTTCTTCTTCTTCTTCGTCTTCAGGATGAGCTTCTGATTCAGAATCAATAATATTTACATCTTCATGAGTCTCTGGAACAATGACGATAGCAAGCTCAGTATTGGCTGCCGGTTCAGTTGTCTCTGGAATATCGGGTCGAAGAATGATATCTTGACAAACATTTTTTAATAAATCATCAGCAGCTGATTGCTCAGACGCCGGCACGTCTTCATCGCCTCTGGCCAAAGAAATGTTTTCTTCAGCTTGAAATTCAGGAACTTCTGGCTGTTTGATAGCTTCTTCCGGAACTGTTGCTTCTTCAGAGTAATCAATCTGGTCATCCAGTGCTTGAATGACGCCTTCTGTCCCATGCTCAAATGGGATTATCCTCGTCTCCGAGGGTTCAATAGCTACTCCACTTGTGGTGGGAGCAGTTGTTTCCTGAGCTTGAACAGACTCTACTTCAGTCTGTTCAGTTGAAGCTGTTGCAAGGTGAATATCATCAGATTCGGTCTTCTCAGTAGAAGCTGCTTCATTGATTTCCGACAAAGCACCTCCACTCATGATCGTCTCTAGGAGTTTATTGCCCTTAATTTTGCTGACAGACTTCTTAACATATTTGCCTCTTGACCTCCTTATTAAAGGAGCGTCGTCTTCATCGGTCTCTTCGTCCCTATCAGCAGCATCGTCTTCATCAACTGAGATACCGCCCAAAGATGAAGTAGCAGTCACCGAGACCCCTTTCTTCTTGTTCTTGGATGTTTGAGACCTAGTACTCCTCTTGGAGACAGTCTTAGATTCGTCACTTCTCTTTCTTTTGGAAAGAGATATAAATATAGGAGGAAGAACCTCATCAGGGAAATTTCCTTCCTGGAATAATTCATAGGGAGGATCAACTTCTGTTGTCTCATCCTCGGGTTCTGAAGGAAAGTGCTGAATAACAATTTTCTTCTTTGACCTCTTCGATGGAGCTGGATCATCCTCTGCAACAAAGGTCTTCAGATTGAAACTCGGTCTAAAGGTGCTCGACGACACATAGAAGCGTGCATACGTATAAAGCATCTTTGGCCCCGAGCTAGACAAAGGAGTAGGCATAGAGAATACGACCTTTGTATCTCTAGCCGTAAAATATCTCCAAGCTCGAGCTCCGTCGATGAGTCCTCCACGAGCAGATAAACAAGTAGTGGCGTTCCCAACGTGGAGTTGGTCATACCCGAATTGTCTGGCAAATCGGCTTGGTAAATATGGTTCCAGATATGCCATTTCTTCGTGACGGTATACTAGATGAGAAGGCCGGATCCTCTGTAACCATTGGAAGGCTACATCATCTAGCCGGTTTCCCATATCTCCATCCATCATATTTAAAGGCATATTTTCATAGCCCGATGGTGGAGGGACACATTGGATCGACCAATATGATGCCCGATTCAAGACATTCCTGCATTCTGGGAGGGTGTGAACCTTCCAGAACGTCTCTCCAGAATACCTCTCTAGAAAAAGACTGCTACTCCCTCCTGCCCCTGGAGGTATCAGACCATCATGATGAAGGAGAAGCCAACCATATAAAAATATGAAAGGCATCTCTATCCTTGGGAATTCTTCAGTCATCAGCCTCTGAGCAGACAGCATGGTAGTCACAAAATTCCGAAGACCTGCATTCAGTCTACAGGTCATCGCCGATAATAAATCCAACTTATAACCATACACAAGGCGCACCGTCGCAAAGATAACGCCTCCGTGTAACCTGTCCAAGGAGCTGGAGCCAGGAACGATGAATCTTCTTAACCACAGGGATAGGAATCCGGCCAGATGACCGTTCCTCGACAGACTCTTGCTACTCTGCCTCACATAAGAGCTAAAAGTGGTTCCAGCTTTGAACTCGTACCAGTCTTCAGTGATAGTGAAATCTTTGCAATCATATTTCTCCAGCAGATAAGTGATTTCACTTTCAGAAAGAGGCTTGAAGTTGCTAATCTGGTACCACCTCTTCTCATTTATTTTCTTCTCATCCTTTTCACGATTCATGAAAAGGTATGACATCCATTTCTATATGTGGTTACCGGCTTCATCCTTGGAACCCTTATAATATAGAGTACATGTGCCAAAATGGCACATCATCTCTTCAAACAGATATACCATCTCTGGGTTCTGTTCTGACAGAAAGTTCAGCTCTTCTGTCGTGGGAACATACTCTTCATACGGCATTGAGACTGAAGGCAGGTGTGAGATGTATTCCATCTCGTGAAGGGCGAAGCCCATCTCCCCTTTTGGAGTCATAAAGGTCCCCGTCCTATGGTTGTACCTCTCGACCAAAGCCAGGAACAGAAAAGGGTTAGGCTTGAAGCCGTAGGATGAATTGACGACGGCATCATAGAGATTTATCTTCTTCAGCTCAGTTTCAAAATTCTCTAAAGCCCAGTGGACTAAAGTCCTCCATCTCACATTCTCCTGATTTATTAGACCATTCATCCTTGGCGTCGAATCGGTCGGATAGAATGCATTCTTGTTGGACATGAATTCGTTTATAAAAATGGGCATTCTAAACGGTATTAATATGGCTGAGTCTTCAGGCGGTATGCATCCAGGCTTCAGACCCCGAAACACTGATACATGATCCTCCGGAGCACTGAAAAATCCCTCTTTCCTGTAAATAATACGGCTTGCTTTCGCCTGCTGATATTCAGTCAAATACCAAGACATCTTTCTCGGATAGCTGGCATGCATAAGTCTCATGATTGACAAGCCCCGGGAAACCTTTGGCCAATACATGGGTTGTTTCACATCCCCCTCAAAGTAGAAGCATACCTTCTCCCTAATGCCCTTTGGCTGAGATTTTTGTGCTATAGCATCTCCGAACAAGAATGCTGGTTTCTTATGGGATACCAGATCTAGACTTTGGAAAGGTTGTCTATTCATCAAGCAGAGTAAAGTTGTGTGGTCTTGATTAGCCAACAGTGATAGTCTTGCTTCAGGAAGATCAAAATAAGGGAATGTTATATGAGATAGATCATGCTTAAATGAAATACTCAAGCACCCCTCAAAATCTGCTTCTTCGCTTCGGATGTTCACTACAGAAAATGACAAGAAGACAAAGTCAGATATACCTATGTCTATGCGTGTATTACAGTATTTGAAGAAAAATTCAAAAGTCACGCAGACTCCACATGGATATATTACTGTAACATGCTGAGTGATTTATTCACGTGGATGATTAATTCATGCAAAGCTCAGACAGATTAGGATGAAAGTCACGCATCATTTGCCAGAATCACATTTAAATGGAAATGACACTGACAGATCAAGACTAATCTATCCAGAAGATGACTCTCAGAAGCCTGCGTGAATAATTTAACATTGACATCTCTGTCAACATGTGAAAAATCACGCAGCGTCATCCTGAAAGCTGTGTGACTATTTCAACATGGACATTTCTGCCAACGTGAAAAGTCACGCAGAATCATGAGAACCATGCTCCTTTACACAGAGCTTCGTAAACACGAAGATGTGAAGTATGGCCGACCCTAAAGAGGGGGCATACTTTATTAAATATCCTTTGCCCTAAGGAGGGGGGATATATTTCTGAAGTTTAATATCTTAAGATCCTAAAAAATTTCTATGTGGAGTTCATCTTCATCGTCTTCGACAGTTTGTGTTCTTCTATCACTTACGATGCATAGGAGCTCGCGAGACTTCTTGTCGAGGAAGTCAGTCAGTTGTGGCACGCGACGAAGTCGCAGGGGCTTTCCCCTTGGCCTGAACATCAGCTTTTTTGGGAGCCATTGCTGCAGAAAAAGTAGAAGAAGAAGTCGGAGAGGAAGGAGTTCGTCGGGGAAGATGAAGTTCTCTTCTGTGGGTTCTCTCTTTCAAATGCAAGTAAAGAAAGAAAGAAGTAATCTATGGCTTATTTATAGGCTCATAAAGAATTCTAAAATGACGGTCAAGTCATTATTTGCCTCGATATTTGGAGATTTGCACGGAATCCTAACAGCACAGAATCCCAACAGTCTAAACATCTCGGAGTAAAATCTCTCATTTTGGAGTCATCTCAGCGTGACTAAATCCATTTTATCATCTCTATTTTCAAAGTATTTCAAAATAATTTATCATTTTTTCGAAAACTTTGAAGGGGGTTTTGTAGGCCTAAAAAATGAAAGTCACGCTGAGTTGATCAAGACAGAAGTCACGCTCAGTTGATCCAGACAATATAAACAAATCACGCTGGGGAGACAGCTCATCATTTGTCAGAGAGTAATTATGACTGACAGCACAACAGTCGAGAAACGTCTCCTCGTATGCCACGTATGCACAGAACTCGAGAGATCACAGCCGTCTTTTGCAATCTTCCTTAGCAAGACTCACTCTTCACCAAGTTGGCGTGACTTTGGGTCTTATCTTCATTTAATGCGGCTGACAATATAATCAATATCAGAGATTTTGTGTCAGACGAAGCGTGCCAAATCAAGACAGCTGGCGGTTTGCGTGGATTCTGAATCTTCTCCTTCCTCAAAACATTGCGTGACTTTTGAGTTATTCTTCTCAAAGCCTGCGTGAATTCTGAAGTATTCTTCTTCAAAGCTTGCGTGGATTTCGCCTTCAACGAGTCTGCGTCAACGAATCTGCGTGGATTTTTGCCTTCAGCAAGTCAGCGTGGATTTTATTTCAACTGGAGTACGTGGCAGCCATGCCACTGATCTCTCTCTCGCGTGCCCAGTAACTTGCACACGACCCATGCACTGATGCCATGTGTCCAACAGTTACGGGCCACGTCCAGTAACTACTCATTAACCCTGCGTGTATTTAGAGTCTGCGTGACTTTTCAAGTGCACCAGTGGTGAGGTAGTTATCTTTTCAGTTATTATTTTTGACTCTATAAATAGAGTTCTTTTTCTCATTCATTGTACAGATACATTGATATCTACTGTCAAAATTTTGAGAGCTTTTCTTCTTCGCATAGTCCAAGGGATAAAGCGATCGTCTTCTAGATCGGATTCCTACAGTTGTAATTTTCCCAGAAATACAACAAATAAAGAGAATTTCTTTATGGAAAACACATGCAGAGCATCCGCGGACGGTACTCCAAATCCATCGAGAGAATCAGTTGTGTGCGAAGATGAGAAAGTATAAATTCTGGCTGAACAGCGTCTCATTCCTTGGGCACATTATCTCCGCCGCGGGCATTGCAGTCGATCCAAAGAAAGTTGAGGCAGTCGCTGATTGGAGACGGCCCACATCAGTTAGCAAAATTCGAAGCTTTCTAGGCTTGGCGGGATACTACGACGCTTGGTGAAGGACTTTGCGAAGATTGCATCACCGTTGACTCGCCTCACACAGAAAGGAGTCGCGTTTGAGTGGTCAGACGACTGTGAAGCTTCCTTCCAAGAGCTCAAACAACGGTTCGTTTCGGCGCCGATACTTGCACTTCCTGAAGGGACGGAGGGATTTCAAATCTTCAGCGATGCTTCTGGCCAGGGCTTGGGGTGTGTGCTCATGCAGCGGGATAAGGTGATATCTTTTGCTTCCCGACAGTTGAAGCCGCACGAGAAGAACTACCCCACGTACGACATAGAATTAGCAGCGATTGTGTTTGCGTTGAAGCTGTGGCGTCACTATCTCTATGGCGTGGCATGCAGGATTTATACGGACCTCAAAAGCCTCAAGTATCTCTTTACCCAAAAAGAACTGAATTTGCGGCAGAGGCGATGACTCGAGCTGATCAAAGACTATAACTTATCAATCGACTACACACCGGACAAGGGAAATGTGGTAGCGAATGAGCTGAGCCGGAAGTACTTAGCTTCGTTATGCATCAACGATCGACTGCAGCGTGACTTGGAAGGAATGGGCATTGAACTCCGAGTTCGTTTCAGAGACATGAAACTGGCACAACTGCGGGTGGAACCGAGCCTACTGGAGAGGATCAAGTCTGCACAGAAGGATGACCCATACCTGGAGAAGATGCGGAAGCTGATATCAACAGGGAAAGCGTCCGACTTTGCATAGGACGAGTCGGAAGTGATGCGAGTGAAGGGACGGCTATGCGTTCCGGAGGATGCAGAACTTAGAAAGGAGATAATATCAGAGGCACATTATGCAAAATATTCTTTGCATCCTGGTAGCACCAAGATGTATAAGGACCTCCGCGTTGTCTTTTGGTGGCACGGCATGAAGAGGGACGTAGCGCTCTTTGTGTCAAAATGTATGGCCTGTCAGCAAGTCAAAGCTGAGCACCAGCGACCGGGCGGGGAGATGCAGAACCTTGTCATTCCAGAGTGGAAATGGGATCACGTCACTATGGACTTCGTTGTTGGCTTGCCGAGGACGCCGCGGGAAAACGACGCCGTCTGGGTCATCGTCGATCGACTAACCAAGTCAGCTCACTTTATCGCAATCAAAGTTACTTGGAGCGTCGACCGCCTTGCTCAGATATACCTTGATGAAATAGTTCGGCAGCACGGGATCCCAGTTTCTATCGTCTCTGATCGGGATGGACGGTTCATAGCGCACTTCTGGAGTAGTCTACATTCAGCGTTGGGGACCAAGTTGAAGTTTAGCTCAGCTTATCATCCTCAGACTGACGGCCAAACAGAGCGGGTGAACCAAATTCTCGAAGATATGTTACGACTCTGTGCGATCGACTTGAAGTCAAGTTGGGACGTCCATCTACCGCTGGCCGAGTTTGCATACAACAACAGCTATCAGTCCAGCATCCAAATGGTGCCGTATGAAGCTTTGTACGACCGGAAGTGCAGATCGCCCATTTGCTGGAATGAAGTCGGGGAACGGCAGATACTTGGTCCGGAGCTGGTAGAGCAGACGGTGCAGAAGGTCAAGTTACAGAAGGTCAAGTTAATACGAGAGAGATTGAAGATAGCACAAAGCCGGCAGAAGAGCTATGCCGACACGCACTGACGCCCCCTCAAGTTCTCGGAAGGCGACCACGTATTCTTGAAAGTCATGCCCATGAGTGGAGTTTCCAAGTTCGGTGCGAAGGGGAAATTGAGCCCAAGATTTGTTGGCCCATTCAAAATATTGAAGCGAGTCGCCCCGGTAGCTTACCAAATCGCCTTGCCACCTGCATTGTTAGAGGTACATGACGTCTTCCACGTCTTGCAATTGCGGAAGTACGTGCACGATCCGAGCCATGTGGTGGATTTAGGTAAGCTGGACCTGAAGGCGGACTTGTCATATGTCGAAGAGCCGGTGCAAATCTTGGAGCACAAGGATAAACTCCTCCACAACCGTGCTATTCCTCTCGTCCGCGTCCTCTGGAAAAACCATTCGGTCGAAGAGTCGACGTGGGAGCTTGAGTCAGAGATGAAGAAAAAATTTCCTTTATTGTTCTCGTAGAGGTAGGTTCCATTTTTAAGTTTCGAGGACGAAACTTTTTCTTAGTTGGTTATGGTGTAGTGCCCCGTCCCTACATCGTGCCCCGTACTCCGTCCACGGGATACGCGAGAAAGGAACACTGTCGCTATCGATTCGGTCGGGACCGATAGGTCGGGATCGATCGAGTCGATCGAACGGGAACGGTTGAATTAAGATCCATTCTCCGTTATGGAATGGCTTTTTCGGAACCAAGTCCCATATTCAGCGGGTTCCGCCTCAAGGATTGACTCTGCGGCTGAGTCGGGAGAGATCTCCCGTCGCTCTGCTTTTCACGCCGCTTGCGTTGGTTTTGGCTTTGTTTTCTGAATGCATTTTCGTGAATGTTTTCGATGGTTTCATGGTTTGCATTTCGAACTCGCATTTCCTATCGAATTTCTTGAATAATATAGTGTTCTAATCGGTTGTGTTTTCCATAAATAAATTTACTTTATTTATTGTGTTTCTGAGAAAATTACAACTATAGGAATCTGATCTAGAAGACGATCACTTTATTCCTTGGACGATACGATGAAGAAAACTCGAACTTCGAAGAACTTGGACAGCAACTGGGCAATCTCTCTGTTCTCTCTGACTTGGATCTAGTGTCTGATGAAGATGAAGAAACTCTCTTTTATAGAGTTTTGGATAACTGTTCTGAAGCATACGCTCAGTCAGTTACTTGACGTGTGCATAACTGCAGGGACGCATGGCGAATTCTGGTGGAGACACATTAGAGTGCGGTTGAAAGTAGTAGAATATATCTAGGAGAGATTGATGGCATGGATGCCATGTTGTATAACTTCTGAATAAGTGGGTAACTGAGTACAGGACACGTGAAAACGTGTGTTGACTGTACGTTTAAAATCATCTTGAATGCATTTGCTATGATACGTTGTCTTTGTTGAAGAGGAATCATACGCTAGCTTTTGAAGGCACATGTCTTGTATATGCTGACTTGGACAGTATAGAGCCACATAAAGCTGATACGCTCACTTTCTTGACAAGGAGTCGTATGAAGTCCATACGCTCACTTTATTGGCAAGGAGTCGTATGGAGTCTATACGCTCACTTGATTGGCAAGGAGTCGTATGGAGTCTATACGCTCACTTGATTGGCAAGGAGTCGTATGGAGTCCATACGCTCACTTGACTGGCAATGAGTCGTATGGAGTCTATACGCTCACTTGATTGGCAAGGAGTCGTATGGAGTCCATACGCTCACTTGATTGGCCAGGAGTCGTATGATGTCTATACGCTCACTTGATTGGCAAGGAGTCGTATGGAGTCCATACGCTCACTTGGTTGAGCATTGAAGAAGTAGACACGTGGCTGTCCTCAATCTTCTCAAATACGCCATATCTTCTAATATCTCTCGAGCGTCGTGCTGCAGATATGATGGCTGACAGACTGTCAGAAATGACAGTAATGATGGCCGTACATTTATGATGGCTGATGAGCTGTCCTCGTAAGAGACAAAAATCAATTCTCAAAAACTCATCCGACGGTTAATCTTTATAGGGCAGCTGTCTTTGCACGAAAGACGAAGTGTCAGATTCATCTTCAATTAAATGTATGCTGTGCTGTCAAAAATAATAAAATATTCTCTGAGCGTATGGCCTTTGGATGAGCGTATGGCCTTAGCTGAGCGTATGGCCTATGAGCGTACGACTTTTGCTGAGCGTATGGCTTTAAGCGTATGGCTTTGGCTGAGTCTCATGTCAGCGTGTCATAATTTTTCACACCCTACAAGACCCCCTTCAAAGTTTTCGAACTTTATGAATTTCAAAAGTTCGAAATTACTTTGAACTTAAAGTGGGAATAATTCTTGACACGCTGGCATGAGTTTGTTATCTTCCTCCATATCAGTGCAAATCTTTAGGGATTCTGTTTAAAGAACGGCCGCTGTTTAGACTTCTCTTTTCTTCTATAAATAGGTCTCTCAAAACCTAATTCATTTCTTTACTTTTACATTTGCCTTCGAGAGAGAAAAAGCCCCAAAACTCAAACTTCTTCTTCTTTGACTCAATCTTCATCAATGGCGCCCAAGGTCAACGCTGCTGCGAAGGGAAAGGGGAAGGCTCCTGCGGTGTCATCTCAACCTGCCGCCGCCGCTGCTAAGAAGACTACTGATGAGCGTATCCGACGAAGTGAACGCCCATTGAAACCCCTCTATGGTGAGGATGTAGATGATGAACAGTAACTATCCCCTATTTAGGGCTCTGGTTAGAACAAGATCATAAAACGTATCCCCTGTTTAGGGTCAAATACGTCAGAAAATACGCTTCCCTCTTTAGGGTTTAGCCGTATTCCATATTTTTCGTTTATACGAAAAAAAAAATGTTTGAAGCGTATTCTGTAAGATACGCGTATCTTTGATAGAAATGTCAAAATACGCTGTCTTTGAAAGAATACGCTATGTCAAGTTGTCTCATTGAGATACGCTAACTCCTGTGTTAGCGTATTTTCGTTGATGATCATCTTTGTCAACCATATGCTGATACGCTCATGCTGAACATAAACTGAACTTAAAATTTATCATACGCTTAGGATAGACTGAGCGTAAAAATGATCTCTGAATCCATTATACGCTTAGGATAGAGTGAGCGTATGTTGATCTTTGAACTTGCTATACGCTTAGGATAGACTGAGCGTATGTTGAACTTTGAACTTGCTATACGCTTAGGATAGACTGAGCGTATGTTGAACTTTGAATCTGTCATATGCTTAGGATAGAGTGAGCGTATGTTGAACTTTGATTCTATTATACGCTTAGGATAGACTGAGCGTATGTTGATCTTTGAACTTGCTATACGCTTAGGATAGACTTTTGAATCTGTCATACGCTTAGGATAGAGTGAGCGTATGTTGAACTTTGATTCTATTATACGCTTAGGATAGAGTGAGCGTATGTTAAACTTTGATTCTATCATACGCTAAGGATAAACTGAGCGTATATTGAACTTTGTCATCTCTTGATGTTGAAGATTTCTAACGTCTTATTCTTCTTTTGCAGTGGATATTCTAGCTCAGGAGTCACAATTTGAAGGATGTGTAGGAAACAATTATAAAAGTGACCTATCACATGTCCGTTTTTCTCAATTCGATGGACCTTCCACCAGGATAGCTCTTCTGACAAATCAGAAAAATGACACCTTGCTGAATTTGATGAATGGACTGCCTCTACAGAGTGTGGATAGTGCTACCCACTCGAAGCCGGCATTTCTTTTTGGAGATGCGATTGATATAAACTCCCAGCCTGCTCTTGATAAAGTGTCATACTCATATTATAGAGATGGTGATGCGAATCAGCCAATGTATCTGACTGGTTTATCCAAAAGCATCAACATAGCTCGCTTATTCCACGCGAGTCATCAAAGGCAAATGAAGTGGGATATCACTCCATCCCGTCAAGCAAAAGCTGGATGGATAGGATATCGTCAAGGAAGATTCCGCAGTGGTACTGAACCACATGTCTCAGTTTTGCGAGGACTGCTGCCAGCTACCATTCCTCCTGAGGACTCAGCACTTCTGAGGCCAGTTAGAGTCCCAATCTTTGCAAATGAATTTGTTCAGCTGGAAAATATTGTTTACCTAAAATAGTCTATGAGGCTTACTGGTCTGGTGAACCCGAAAAATACCAGATGGACTGCTCTTGTAAGATGGATTCTGAAAAACTTTGGAGAACAGTTAAAGGTAATAGGCCTATATAATGCCATCAAGTGTACCGCTTATGGTTTTAGGCCAAACCCTGATTTGTTCTTAGCATTAGCAGAAAGGTATAATTATCGTACTGGCATTTTCATGACTCCCAGAGGCGAGATGGGATTCGCCCTCCATGAGATGGCACATATTTCTCAGCTGCCAACAGGAGATTTGCCATATGAAGAGTACATTCCTTTCATTGATGAAATGAATAAAATCTTCGATGCCAACCCACTGGTTCTTCATGTATTTGAAGAATTAATGTGCCATTACAGTATATGTAAGGCTTTTTATAAAGGACAAGGTGGAGAAGGAGATTCCAACTGCTATTCTTCTAAGTGGATGGCCTATTTATTTCAAGGCCGCACTGACGAAGTTCAAAAGAAGAAGAAGACTGATCAATATGTCGATGAATTTAAACCCCTGAGTCAAGCTGAAATTGACAAACTAATCCGGGACACCACTCACGACGACATCGTCATTGAAGAAGACGAAGGCACCTACAAAGCTGGTGATAGGTTGGAGACCTATATAAAGCAAGGTAGCCGGGAATTATCTGTTGAAGGTCATCTGGCCGGATTTATATCCCTATGGCTGAGAAAATTTATAGTACCTGGCACCTGTTCAGCAGACAGGATGCACAGAGGAGTTGTCTTTGCAGCAGTCCGTCTGACTTTCGGGTACAAGATGGATTTACTGACAGCAATGACATGCCGTCTGAATGCTGGCTTAAGGGCATATACAGACAGGATGTTTGAATTGGCGAAGAAGAAGCTCACAACCTTTCCCCGGATAGAAATGCCCTTTACATATTTATTTGGGTGGCTGCTCCTCCATTTCGAATCTCTCATGAATGTCGGAATGGCTAGACCAGATGATACCTTTTTGGAAAGATACAGTCACACACCCAAGTGGAAATATGACACTCTGACAGATTGTAGAACCATATTAAACAGGGGAGAATTATGGAGCTTCACTTGTATTCCTCCACCTGTTGGTTATGAAACTTGTTAGCCTAATGATTATATCATGTTTTTGAATATGGCTAATCAATTAAGTTTAACATATCGACGTCACTAATATTCATGTAATCACTATTATGTTACTACTTAAACTTAGCATTGTCCTAATGTTAGCATTGTCCTAAATGTTCGATATCATATTGCTATGCTTGTATCATATTATTCTGTTTGTCTAACATGTTCTTATAGACATGCAGTAAGCATGATCAAACATGATTAAACTAGGACATATGCAACAGAGAATTATTGATGGGCCAAAGACGGCGTTATACAAGAAGATTTCTCTGAACCGCCCAACGACCTATCCGGGGCCTCGCATCGGGGGTTCCGCTGCGTTTATTTATATTTTATATTTATTGGAAACATATTTTCTTCATCTTTAAGCGTTTATTTATATTGGATATTTCTTTTTCTTGCCTAAAGATGATATTTGTTTTGAGTTTGAAATTTTATATGCATTTGATCAAAGGAAAGAAAAGATGCATATTTTGGATATCCCTTAGATCATGTGATTATTTCTTTTATCTGTTTTATGCATATAAATCATTTTTGAACTATATACGCATAATTTAAGGGGGAGCAAATTAATTGTTTCAATTCCTTTATGCCCTTAATATGTGGTATAACTAGTTCATCATGGGCATATTTTTTTTACCTTAAATATCTTGTTGAGTTGTTCATGATATTTGGATTTGTATTAGATGAGAGAATATATGATTATTATTATTTTTAATTCTCTCATTTTATGAGTTTGTAAAAGTTGCCAAATGTATTTAATTATCCTTATTAATGATTCCTTTGAGCTTAAATTGATTGGGCATTTCTTATTGAGATTTTATCTCAAAGTTCATGATTATCTATACTTAGACGTTTCATACTTTGTGGGGGAGCATTCAAGTCGACTGGATTTCTCCTTCTCAAGTATTTTGTCTTCATTACCTTCATATTTATCTAATGGATATATATATCATGCTAAGGTAATTGAATTCAAATGCATGAACTTTGGTATAAATTTTGTATAGATTCTAGTATACGTCTTTTGATTTTTTTTCCCAATGATTATACTCTTTGTGGAATTGATTCACTAATTTGTATGGGCAAATTATGAATCATATTCTTTTGTGATCATTGTTAAAAGTTTCATTATTTTTTTTTATTTGGTATATACTAGATCTGTGAATTTCTCATGAATTATTTATGACCAATGATTGATTTCTGCTATATTGATATCTATTTCTTATTGAAATCCTTTATTGGTATATTTCAAAACTAGAGTTATATTTATCATAATATTGAGTTTTGAATATCATTTTTGGATTTCTAGTTGGTAAACTATGTATTGATTGATTTCAATGTTCTTTGTTTAAGTTCAACCAACTATTTTGACAAAATTTTCTACTTTAGTTATGCAATTTTCTAAACTTGTCGTTTCACTGTTCTCCTAATCCTTGATCATGATTATTTTTTTTGCCTTCCTGCTGTACTTATGCTTGAGTTCGTTTTATCTCTTATTATGGGGGAGCTTATTTTTTTGATCATGTCAAAGGGGGAGAAATAAGTTTAAGTTAGCATACAATATCATATATTATGTGTTTATTAGTGATACATGCATCTATTGTATATGTATTAAACTTAAAGGATTTGCCATAATCAAAAAGGGGGAGATTGTTAGCCTAATGATTATATCATGTTTTTGAATATGGCTAATCAATTAAGTTTAACATATCGACGTCACTAATATTCATGTAATCACTATTATGTTACTACTTAAACTTAGCATTGTCCTAATGTTAGCATTGTCCTAAATGTTCGATATCATATTGCTATGCTTGTATCATATTATTCTGTTTGTCTAACATGTTCTTATAGACATGCAGTAAGCATGATCAAACATGATTAAACCAGGACATATGCAACAGAGAATTATTGATGGGCCAAAGACGGCGTTATACAAGAAGATTTCTCTGAACCGCCCAACGACCTATCCAGGGCAGCGCCCCCCGTCAGGGGTTCGGGGGCGAAGCCCCCGAAAGGTATTCAGATTTTCAGATCTGTTTATCTTTGGACGATTGCCGTCAAGGAAAAATGCGTCTTCAATTTCAGGAAAAAGACGTTATCTAAAGGGCTATTAGTTTTCATATTTATTATATATTTTTCCTTTTATTGAGTCTAGGAAAAATGTGAGATTGATCGGATCGGTACTGGCTTAGGTTTTTCTCAGTCCACAAACAAAAATAAGCCTACCTACGTATCCCAAAAATCCATAATTCCAAAAGGCCCAAAACCTATGCAAATTTGGTTTATTCCTTACTGTTCTGAACCAGAAGAACTCTGACAGAACTCTGACCGAGTTCGGTCCGAGTTCGGTCCGAGTTCGGCCCGAGTTCAGTCTGGGTTATTTGAAATACAGTTCCCACCAAATCTGCGTCCAACGTTCGTATGCGAAATCCTAGCATCCGAACTCTGTCCGAACTCTGCCCGAGTTCGGTTCCCCAAAAACACTATAAATAGAGTTGAGATTATCATTCATTTCAACAATCCAATTTCATCTCTACTCTTCTCTATCTAAAGTGTTCTGAGCTTTTTACTTTCATATCTAAGCCTTTACGACTCTTAGCCAAGCCAGTACAGTTTCTGTTTAATCTAGAGTTTGGTATTGAAGAGTTGTATCGGAGGTTGTATTCAGAAAACGTTCCAGTTTTCCAATTGCCTTCTGGAGCCGGTCGTGCGCTCGTCACCAAGCACGGTGTTGTGAAGTCGGTCGTGCACTTGTCGCCAAGCACGGTGTTGTAAGAGTTGCAAGCGCTCAGTTAAAGCTTGTGTCATAGTGGATTAACATCGAGCAAGAGTACTCGAGACTGGATTAGTCCTCTCAGAGGGATACCAGTATACATCGCTGTGTCACTGAGTTTGAATTCTTGACTCTTACTTTACTGCATTTATTTACTGTCTCCTATTTACTGCCATAGTTATTACTTAAGTTTTTAATTGGTGATTATTTTCTGCTGCACACGTACACACTCTATTCACCCCCCCTCTAGAGGTGCTCAACGGTCCTACAAAACTATGCCTGGGAAATTGATTAATGGCATCGGTGCCAATGAGTTGGATGATATTCAACATGAATGGCTGAAGAGAATCAGGCCATCGCACTTAATCTGCCGCCGTGACAACATCACCTATCTGGAGCCATATCTTCCGAGTAGGTTTGCACGGCAATTTGGTTATGATCAGTTGCATGTGGAAAATGCAACGACATGTTTCGGCTACCAAGGCGGATTAATCGATGTCGCCAGAGCTTGGATATACTATATTGCTATAGGTACCGGAGCTACCTTTTCTATGCCAGATCCGGTTACTTATCGGAGAGGAGCTAGAATATTGGCGTCTTATGCCAAATTCTATGTATCGGCTAATACTTTTGATGAAAAATTCAGCATCTTAGGTAGAAGCTTTATCCATGTTGAAAAGAGATCAACCAAATCAGCTCTGCCAAGAGATTGTCATGACCAAGAAGATCCTCTGGCTACTGATGAAGTTGATGATGAAGTTTTAGAGACTTTCTTCTCTGATGAACTTCATCAGCCATTACATGTACCCATTGGAAGTGCCGAAGAGTGTATCTGCCGACAGTACACCAAAAAGGAAGCGGGGCAAGGAGGCTTCTGGGCCTGCTCCAAAAAGGGTTACTCGGGCAGAGGCTCGTAGTCGTGGAAGACGAATCAGAGATACGGACGAAGTAGGTAGTGTCTCCAAAGATGATTATCCTACTATTCCACTAACAAAAAGAATAGGAAGGAAAGTAATAGTTTCCAAGACTAAATCCGTGATTTGTCTCGATGCAGAGAGTCCTACTAATCGTGTCGAGCGATTGGCTTTAGAAAAGCAAGCTGCCTTTGCTTTTTCTGTAAAAACAGAACCCATTGAAGAAGATGTGCCTGAACCTGCTGGATCATCTATGCCTTCTGATATGGAGTCGATTCCGCCAACGGCCGATGATGCGCAGGTGATTAGTCAACCCGCGGTAGAGGTCGAGAATCAGACTAACACAGCTAATGACTTACTGATTTCGGGAGAATCAGTGAAGGAAGCCACTACTCTCAAGCCAATTGCTGAAGTTTCGGAGAGCAATAAGAGTGACGACGAACAGGTTGACTATGAACCTTCGTCTCATTCCTTTGAAGAAGAGGACATGGAGATAGATGATGAGTCACCATCTAAAACTCCAATTGATGTACTGAAGACAGTTGGTCAACATTCAGGGTTGACTCCAGAACCGGAGAAGCATCTAGAAATAGAAGTTCAAGTTCCGAGTACCTCTGGGGCGGGCAGCAGTGAAATAAATCCTGTGTCAGAAAGCACTCTGAACAGACTACGAGCTGGGCTGAATGATCCAAAGGAAACAGAATATGAACCAGCTCCAGGTAATATTTTATTCAGCAAAGTTTTGTCTTTTCCTTGCTTTATTGTCTTTTAATTTTAATCATACTCCTTTGATTCCAATAGTTGTAGGAACTGCGCCGGCAATGAGTTCGACTCAAGCCCCACTTGTCCAGACTGATATGGGTGAGGGGAGTTCACATTTGCCTAGTTCCCCAAAAGCATCCACTTCAGCTCCCAGAATAGAGGCTCCTCCTGCTCCTTCCTTTACAGTTGCAGCGACTCCCGATTTTGAAACCGGGATAGCAAAGGTCATAGGGATGTATTCAGATATTATTTATTCATATCTGGATACATTCTCAAGGCGACTTATGAAGGATGAAACTATGCCTTTTTCGAGTCTTCGGGCGGCGATTAATTTCCCGCTTTTAGCTTTGAGACAGGCTGGTTATGAGACCCAGTGTGTTTTCTTTGAACATCTCCTGAATGATTTAGAAGCAACCATCCATAAATATTGGAAGATCAAAAAGGAGGATATTAAGTCTTTGACTGCAGCTGAGATTGCTCAATTAGAAAGTGAAGCTTAAGCTCAGCACATTGCTTTGAAGGAATTCCTCGCTCTGTCTTCTGAACAGTTAATGGCGAAAGATGAAGAAATAATAATCACTCGTCAGAAGATGGAGCGCCTGGAGAAAGATGAAGCATCAAAAGCCGATGAGCTTAAGAAATTGAAAGAGGAGTTGGCTCGTCTTCAGGAGCAAATTGCCTCCGTAGAAAAGGAGCAATCGGAGATTGCCACTGCTCATATCTCTGAAGCTGAACGCTGCCAACTTTTGCAGCAAGAGCGGGAACTGATGCAGGTTAATCAGATTGAAGAAACCAATCGTCGTAGCTCTATTATCGTAGATTATGATCAACGAATGGTCGGAGTTGAAGCAGCAGAGCGGATCCAAAAAGCTCGTGAAGAAAAGATGAATAATGTAATTGTTCGTATCCAGGAGATAATTACTCCTCCTAAATAGATTTTTTATATTTTTCATGTGCTGAATTTTTGAAATCCACTTGTAATCAATATTTTGACTTTGATTAAATAAATGAATATCTTGACTTGATTTCAATTTTGTGGATGATATTTTTGTAGAAAATATGTTCAGAGGTAAATAATACATGACATATTTCAATAGAATAGAATATACAAATAAACTTTGTAATTCTATCAGATGATATTAAACCAAAGATAATTTTAGCTTAATACTGATTAGAGAAAACAGAATTCAGATATAAAGATATCTTTAGACTCTATTTTCCATGATCTTTAAACTCGAAAATTAAAAGACTATATATCATTTTCATAGAAAATATGATACTGAGATAGAAAATTCAGAGGTAATATGGACGTGATTTTCTATACGAGATCTTTATTAAATCCACTGGGGATCTAATAAGACAGAATATCAAATTCTCTAGGAAGATGATACTTGGTAGAATATCAGTTTCCGCTGGGGATAACGATATCGAGATAACTTTTAAAGGAAAAAATTAACTCTAATTTTATACTTACTGGAGAATAATAAAAATATTATATATATTGATAAAATTTATACATAATATTTCTTTAAGAATTTGCCATTGATAGGCATCATCGTGACTTTCCCATCCATAGAGGCAAGCTGATATGCTCCATTAGAGAAGACTTTATTTACTACGAATGGGCCTTCCCATTTTGCGTCGAATTTGCCTTTGCTCATATGTGTCATAGTCATCGGACGTCTGACAGTAAGGACCAGCTCTCCTTTCTGATATGCTCTGACTTTGACTTTTCAGTTAAAAGCTTTTGAAATTCGGGCCTGATACAGCTCGATATTTTGTTGAGCATACAATCGCTTTTCATCTAGAGCTTCCAACTCTTGAAGTCGAAGACGATCATTATTCTCTGTTGTAAGCTCATTGGAGATTACGATTCTTAGAGAAGGAATATGGATCTCAAGGGGGAGAACAGCTTCACACCCATATACCAAAGAGAAAGGCGTACATCCAGTCGCATTGCGAACTGTGGTACGATAGGCCCATAAGCATTCACCAAGCTTCTCGCTCCAGTTGCGTTTGTTGGAAGAAATGAACTTTTTCAAAAGTTTGATGATCGTTTTATTGAAAGCTTCTGCCAATCCGTTAGCTGCTGGATTATATGCTGTAGAAGCTAAATTATTGATTCGATGGTCGTCGCAGAATTGAGTAAATTTTTGGCTGACGAACTGCGGTCCGTTATCATGAATAATACGCCGAGGAACACCAAATCGATAAATGACATGATGTTTGACAAAGTTGATGACATTGGAAGCTTTGACTTCAGATAACGGGATTGCTTCAGCCCATTTGAAAAAGTAATCGGTTATTGCTAGAATAAACCGATGTCATTTTGATGATGGTGGGTTGATAGGACCAACGACATCCATGCCCCAAGCCTCAAAGGGCCATGATACCGCTGTTGGGTGTAAGAACTCTGATGGTTCATGGATAAAGTCTGCATGAATTTGACAGGCTTTATATTTCCGAGCATATTGAATAGCGTCAGCCACCATCGTGGGCCAATAACAACCCATACGTCGGATACGATCTTAAAGTTTAGGACCTGGTTGATGGGCTCCGCAGACACCATCATGTGCTTCACGGATTATCTGTTGTGCTTCTTCACCAGCGATGCATCGGAGGAGAAGACCGTCGTAGGTCCGACGATATAGTGTCTTCGTTGTATGATTATAATAGAATCTGAGAGATCGACGTCGGATAGATGCTGCTTCGCTCGGATTATCGGGAAGTATGTCATATAACACAAAGTCTAAAAACGGACGTCTCCAATCTTCAGTTATGGCTTCTGTTTTGTTAGAAAAAACATATTCCATAGTAGAATCGGAAGAAGACGAGGACATTCTGTCAAACTTTAATCCAGTATTAATATTGGAGGAAAGTTCATCAAGGTTGAGAGAATTTTCATCTGGATTGTGGGGAAAACCCAAAGCCAAATTATTCTCAACGTGGAATAGTTCTCTGTTATAAACCACTATCACTTGCTGACGTCTGATTGGTATGGCTAACACAGCAGCTAGATTAGCCAAAGCATCGGCTTCTGTATTATAGGCTCGTCGAACATGTTCAATAAAGAAACCTTCAAAGGAGGATGCCATAGAGAGTGCTGCTCGATGATAAGGTATCAAATCCTGATGACGGACTTCATACGTTCCTCTGATCTGATTGACAATAAGCTTGGAGTCTCCATAAACTTCTAAATATTGAATATCCAGATGTTTAGCAAGTTGAAGACCGATGAGCAACGCATTGTATTCGGCTACATTGTTTGAACATGATTGATCCAGAGAATAACCCTCTGAATAGTTAGTCCTTCTGGGGATACGAGAATAATCCCAACTCCGGCGACAATATCGCCATTAGGACCTATTCTAGATGCTCCATCAAAGAATAGACGCCAGGTAGGAGTTTCTTCAGAAATCAGATTCGAATCCAGGACTTCATCTGGGATCTCATTATATAATTTAGAATCTTCTGGAATCGCATGAGCTGCCAGAAAATCAGCAAGAGCTTGTCCTTTAACTGACTTCTGAGGAATATAATGCATGTCGTATTGAGCTAACAAGATTCCCCAATTAGCCAATCTGGAGTTGAGAATACCGGGTTTCTTCATCATAATCCTGATGGGATTCATTCTGGAAATGACATGAATTGTTTGACCGATAATATAATGTCGCATTTTCTGAACAGCAAACATTAATGCTAGGCATTCTTTCTCAATTGGAGAATAACGCGGTTCAGCACCTGTCATTGTACGACTGAGATAATAAATAGCCTGTTCATGGCCATCTTTATTTTTCTGGATGAGTAATGCACCGAGAGAATGATCCATGGCTCGAACATATAGAAGGAATGGTATTCCCGAGACGGGAGGTACCAAAACCGGAGGGTTCATGAGATACTGTTTGATATCGTCAAATGCTTTTTGACATTCTTCGTTCCAGACGAAAGATACACCTTTCTTCAGAAGTTTGTTGAATGGTCTGCAGCGTCCTGATAAGTTGGAAATGAATCTCCTGATATAAGCAATTCTTCCTTGAAATCCTCGTAGCTCTTTTAAGGTGCATGGAGGACGCATCTCTTGAATGGCTTTGATCTTCTCGGGATCCACGTGTATACCTTTAGCGGTAATGACGAAGCCGAGAAATTTGCCACTAGAGACGCCCAGGAAGGACTTAGTAGGGTTCATTTTAAGTTGATGCTGACGCATTAAATCAAAGATAGTCTTCAAATCTTGGATATGATCCTCTTTTCGTCGACTTTTGACTGCAATATCATCAACATAGCATTCAACTATTTTCCGGAGATGTTTACGGAATATAGTGCTCATTTCTCGCTGATATGTTGCTCCTGCATTTTTGAGACCAAACGGCATCACTGTATAACAGTATGTACCGATCGGCGTTCTGAAGGAAGTATGTCTCTCGTCATCTGGAAACATTTTGATTTGATTGTATCCCGAATACCCATCCATGAATGATATTCGTTCGAAATCACATATGTTGTCGATCATGACATCGGTAATTGGAAGAGGAAACTCGTCTTTAGGACAAGCTGCATTGAGATCGCGAAAGTCTATACAGACTCGGATCTTGCCGGTCTTTTTGAGGACAGGAACGATGTTAGCCACCCATTCAGGATGTTGTTCCTCTCTAATAAATCCGAAAGCCATAAGCTTGTTGACTTCAGCTTCAATTGCATCCATAATATCTGGACGAAATCATCGTTGTTGTTGTTTGACTGGTTTAGCATTTGGCATGATATTAAGTTTGTGAGTTGCAATTTTCGGATCTAGTCCTGGTATATCCTCATAGCTCTAGGCGAAGACATCGATATAATCATGAATAAGCTTGATCATGTCTTGCTTGTCTGTTTCTGAAAGACTTTCGCTAATGAATATTGGTTTAGGGGACCCCTCTTCACCAACATCAATTTGGATCAGTTTATCTTCAGTAGGAGGTTCTCTTTGCTCGAACCTGAATTCCCATTGGTTATCTAATCTTTGAGCCCATTGTTCTGATTCGGGTGATATTTCAAAATCATCCTCATCTTCATCATTTTCTTGCGGGCCATCAGCAGAGACCATATTGATGGATAGAATAGAACGATGAAGATCGCCAATACTTGTATCAGAATCCCAAGAGAGGGAATCGGAAGATTCGGATCGTTCGTCTCCATCGGATTCTGAATCCTCATGGACTACGTTGATAAAGGAGGTAGGAGCAATGTAACCTAAACCACATTTTGTCCTCCCATATTTTAATGGAGGAATTCGAACAGGCATTCTTCTTCCTTTTCCATTATTGAGGCTGGTTCTGAAATCATAACCCATATTCTTGATGATGTTTTTGGACTGCTGACTGTAGCGACGTAGTTGTAATCTTCCAGTATCGTCGTTTGTGTCATCTTCTTCCAGGTTAGGAGGATTTTGGGGTCCTTTATAGAAGAATATTGGATATTCTCCCAACTTTCTAACAGGGACCACAAAGTATTATTTTTGTATAGACTCTAATGATACTTCTGTATGAAGAGTTTGAACAACTCCTATAGTTAGTGGCTCTAAGCTATCTATCAATTGTAAATAACTTGGTACATAATTACAGACATCAATATACTGTAAAGGAGATGCTTCATTAATATTAGATGCTGTATTTACAAAAGAAGGCTGAGCCTTATCAGACTTAGTCAAATTAATGACTAAAGGGGGAGAAGAAGAGCGATCAGAAATTTTGTTTCGATTAAGATCAATAACAAAAGGCTCAGAAGAGGTGAGCTCCTTTGAAGAAGATCGTGGATAAGTAGTACGTCCACTGACCGGAATGACTAGAGTATCTGGTCTAGCCTGAGAAGATGGAAGGGGAGTGGTGCGTCCACTGACAGGAATTATCAGCGAACTTTGTGGAGCTTGGGAAAGTGATGAAGTGGTACGTCCACTGACAGGAATTATCAGTGAATCTTCTTCAGCTGGTTTAAGAGACTGCGGATGAATGATACGCCCTTTTACAGGAATAACAAAGGTGTCGACTTTTGATATCTCATCGTCGTTATCCATAGCTTGCAAGACTTTTGAGTATTCATCTTTGTACATGCGAGCATCATTGAAGTAAGCTTCAACTCCTTTGAATGGATAGAGATCTGCAACTTCCTTTTGAACCTCTCCATTATCATCAACATATTTGAAGCATTGATGAAGAGTTGAAGGAACAACATTTTGTTCATGCAAGAATGGTCTCCCCAATAGAGCATTATATGAGCATCCATGATTGTCGATGATGTAGAAAGTAACCTTAGTGCGAAGATCGCCTATTTGAAATTTGAGGCGAATCTTGCCCAAAGGCTCACTTTTTCCTTGATTGAATCCCAGGATGGTAGTGATAGTACTGGAAAGACTATGTACGGGTATCTTCAGTGCATCTAGCATAGTTTTTGGCATAATACTGAGAGCGGATCCTGGATCAATCAGTAGACGATCAACCTTCATAGAATCGATATATCCTGTATGATATAAAGGACGGTCATGTCGATTATCCTCTAGCAGCATATCGTCCTGCGTAAAGGTAATGTTTGGAATTAATTCCAATACATTATGGCAATGAAGACGAGAGACTGGTTCTGTTTTCGACCTCTTGAGGAGAGTTAGGCAGGTTTCTGCTTGCAACAGTGCTTCACTCAGAGTTTCTCGAGTCTCTTTAGAGAGGCGTAAGAGCTCGAAGATTGACAATTTAGCTGGTGTATTGGCTAGTTGAGCCAATATATCAAAATTATAAGGCTTTTCAAGTCCTGTAGGAGATGACTTCTTCAATGGTTTGTCGAAGTGGACTTGTTATTTGCCTTTGTCAGCTGCTATTGGTTTAGAAGGAACCGTCTCAACAGGAACATTAGAAGGTTCTTCATTAGAGATTGGTGTTGTAACCGGAGGGACATCAGGAGTTTCTTCAGGAATTTCAGCATAATCTTTCAGATATATTTTTCCTGACCGAGTTCCAGCAAGAACTTCGCCTTCAGGCTCAGGTTCAGGGTTTATCGAAACCATGTTGCAATTCTTCATTTTGTTCTTGGTTCTTTTGTGTTTGATGAGAGCTTCATTCCAGAAACCAAGGCCAACGCGAGATTGATTATGTCTCATAGTGATGGCTAAAGGTGCTCGGAGTCCTTTGCCTGAGTTCAAACCAGGAGCAGTGGCTAGATCATAACCCATCTTCGCCATCAATTTACGAGATTGTGAACTATATAGATGGAATGCAGGCTTGTATCTTTCTTCAACTTTAGGTACAGTTTTTACCTCCGTAGGGGGTGAATTTCCTGCCAAGATGAAAGTAGGGGTTAGAGAAAGATTGGGTGTGATACTAGAGGTCACATTACACGACTTAGTCTTCCCAGGCTTCTTTTTAGACGAAGGAGTCTTCCGAGGAGAAGAGGAAGATGTCTCGAACTCCGTCATTAAATCTGGATGAATCCACATGATTTCTCCCTTCTTAGTTGTGATAGGAACAAGTCCTTCATTCTGTGCTGGTGGGATGTTCACAACTTCAAGAGTTGTTTTGGGGATATGAACAATCCCACTTTCCACCATTAACGGAGGGATGTCACCGAACTGTATTGAGATCACATTTGCTGTGACTGTCTTGTCTTTAGGTGTCAGTGTTACAGCTCCTGATTTAATCATTTCCTGGATCTTTCCTTTTAATACATAGCATGACCGGATTGTATGACCCAGCATTCTATGATATGGACATTATTTTGGGTGATCCGTCTTGTTGGCTTCATCAGGCTTTTTGATTTCTGGCAGTTGAATCTTGTTACCTTTGAGCAAGCATTCAAAGATACCCTGAACATCGTCATCGTCGAAAGAATACTCTTCCTTCGGTCGAGGAGGTCTCTGTTGTTGATTTGTTGGAGTTGGGATAGCTTGAGTAGTCTTTGTCTCCTGGCTATTGCTCTGGAGATTGACTTCAAGAGCCTCTTTTCCTTTACGATTGTTGGGTCGAGTACTATTGCTAGCACTCTGATTTGATTCTTTGGGAGCCATTTGTACCCCCAGGCCTTTGAAGGTTTCAGCACTGACTTCGGCAGCTTTGGCACTGACGATGAACGAAGGCCAATCTTGGAACTGAGTGGATCCTGTCCACATGCTGATGATTGGTAAGAGATTTGACTTGCAAGTATCGATAGTAACAGCATCGGGAGTTCCAAGAGGCATTTTGAGGACTTTTCTTCGGAATCTTTCAATGAAGTCCTCAGTAGTTTCATTATTTTTCTGTTTGATTCTTATAAGAGCAGACATAGTCATGTCATTGAGCCCTTCATAGAACCGTTCCAGAAACATTTGTTTAAAACCGGCAAATGAGGTAATGCACCCATCAGGGAGACTTCTATACCATTCATAAGCCGTTCCCTTGAGACATCCGACGAATACCCGAGTGAGGAGGGCATCGCTTGGTTGCAACTGATCAGTCATTACCTCAAAGTAATTAATAAACTGACTTGGGGAGGTAGTCCCATCAAAGAATGAGATGGTCGGAGGTTTGTATTTTGGGGGATATGATACTTGCTTCCATTCTATTGGATAAGGTTGCTTGATACCCAATCTTTGTAAACCATCCTTCTATTTGAATACCTCAAATTGAGTTCGGAGATTCCTTAATTCTTCAGTAACAACTCCGGAAGATTGTGGAGTTGTAGTTTGTTGAGTGTAATTGGGAGGAGGGACTGCAGCATATGTACCACCCCAGCTCCGGACTGACTTGGAGTAGGTTGTACAGGAACATTAGATTGTACCCCCGGAATAGTAGAGGGTTCCGGGTTTGGGGCAACAGGAGTATTTAATACCACTGGTGGTGCTGCTTGTTGGACTTGCTGAGTTTGATGCTGAGCTTGCATAAGAGTATGCATAGCATTCAATGTATCTGCCATAGCTCGCAACTGTTGTTCCAAGGAAGAAATCCTCTGTTCATGAGCTTCAGTGCTAGTCGAAGGTTCATGATTGCCGTCTACCATATAAGTGGTAATCGTTCGAGGAATAGACGATGAAACAGTCTGTTCTGAATCATCGCTGTGAGAGTCAGTATCTTTCCCGGGGCTATTTACGGGAGTCAATACTGGGAAGTTGGACTCTCCAAGAAAGTCCTTTGTGATCTCCGGATTATCAATTGGATAAGAAGAAGAAGAGACTCTGCTAGATGCTCCGGTCCTGGATCGGGTGCCGAGGTAAACACCATCTTCAGAATCCGACATAGCATCAGATCGTATTCTACCCCCAATATTTCTGGAGGTCATGTTGACAGAAGCATAAAGAGGTTCGTCTTCGTCCAGTATTGGTTCATATTGAATCCGTTCGAAAACAGATCATCTTTTTGGTGAACAACAACACTTAATCACAACCCGAGGTTGGAAATTGCAACCATGCTTTTCATGGCAAATATGAGCAATGTCATAGCCAGATGGAGTATCGATTCTCCGTTTGTTTTGCAAATGTTCCCGGAGATCTATAGGAACAGATTGGAAAGTATTTGAAGATAGTTTCTGTGTAGAAACTTGTCTTTTATTTTTTTGTCTTCTCGGTTCTTGAGTGTATAAAGACTAATTAATTTGAGCGACATAATTCCTGGCATATTCTGCATCAGGGTCTAGTACACTTTTCTCCGTTTGATAAGGCTTCTTTATACAGGAAGTGGAACTGAGATGATTTTGGTTAAGTTTGTTACGAAGATCCGTAGGAGATATGACTTTGGTATCAGTCTTGAATACTTGTAACTTGCCTTTCTCAGATCGAGAAATTTTGAGAGAAGGAAGATGGACATTATTCCGACTAGGAGTCGGTAATAATCCATCTTTAGAGGAAGTAGCCAAAAGGCATTTTCCTTTATTTGATCTAGTAAAAGTACTAGTCAAATTAACTCCAGAGGTAAAAACCTTAGGAGTAGAGGAGTTGACTAAAGAGTCTTTTTCCTTGGTTGGCACAAGGTGTGCAAGTTGTGGGGGAATCATTTGTATGTTCTGTGGAGGAGAACCCCCAGCTTGATTTTGAGAAACAGTCAAAGGATTGTATCTGTTGGCATACGCTGACTTCAGTTTAGAATTCTGGTCATACGCTGCCTTTTTATTAGCATACGCTGGCTTTGGCTTAGCGTACGCTGCTTGCTGTTGACTTTTGTCGTACGCTGCCTTTGCCGTACGCTGCCCTTTGACTGCCATGCGCACAGAGTCATTAATGGCTAAAGAGCCGACTGCTGTCGTAAGGGTAGAAGGAGAAGAGACTTGGACATATCCTGAGATGGTTTTCCTTGGACACGCTGACTTGGTTAAAGAACCCACTTTGTCAGCGTGACTAGGAGAAGCCACTGTTGTTGTGTTCAGAGAAGCTGAGACGTGCTTCGTTGAAGTTAGAGACGTCTTTTTGTTAGCGTGAGAAGTGACAGAAGCGTCTCGGACCGTCGAAGAAGACTTAGGGACATAGACAGAGCATCCCTTCTTCTTGGCAGCAGGAAGAGCAGAGGAAGCAGTTCGGCCTTCCTTCGCCTTGAGCATTTCTTCGTAAGCAGATTGGTCGAATTGTACGACCATCGTCTTCTTCGTCGAGCCGATCGACGAAGTATCGCATTGAGTTGTTGCTATCTCGTTGGAGGAGACAGCTTTCCCCAGCAGAGTCGCCAATTTGTTTTCCATAAATAAATTCACTTTATTTATTGTGTTTCTGAGAAAATTACAACTATAGGAATCTGATCTAGAAGACGATCACTTTATCCCTTGGACGATGCGATGAAGAAAACTCGAACTTCGAAGAACTTGGACAGCAACTGGGCAATCTCTCTGTTCTCTCTGACTTGGATCTAGTGTCTGATGAAGATGAAGAAACTCTCTTTTATATAGTTCTGGATAACTGTTCTGAAGCATACGCTCAGTCAGTTACTTGACGTGTGCATAACTGCAGGGACGCGTGGTGAATTCTGGTGGAGACATTAGAGTGCGGTTGAAAGTAGTAGAATGTATCTAGGAGAGATTGATGGCATGGATGCCACGTTGCATAACTTCTGAATAAGTGGGTAACTGAGTACAGGACACGTGAAAACGTGTGTTGACTGTACGTTTAAAATCATCTTGAATGCATTTGCTATGATACGCTGTCTTTGTTGAAGAGGAGTCATACGCTAGCTTTTGAAGGCACATGTCTTGTATATGCTGACTTGGACAGTATAGAGCCACATAAAGCTGATACGCTCACTTTCTTGACAAGGAGTCGTATGAAGTCCATACGCTCACTTTATTGGCAAGGAGTCGTATGGAGTCTATACGCTCACTTGATTGGCAAGGAGTCGTATGGAGTCTATACGCTCACTTGATTGGCCAGGAGTCGTATGAAGTCTATACGCTCACTTGATTGGCAAGGAGTCGTATGGAGTCTATACGCTCACTTGATTGGCAAGGAGTCGTATGGAGTCCATACGCTCACTTGATTGGCCAGGAGTCGTATGAAGTCTATACGCTCACTTGATTGGCAAGGAGTCGTATGGAGTCCATACGCTCACTTGGTTGAGCATTGAAGAAGTAGACATGTGGCTGTCCTCAATCTTCTCAAATACGCCATATCTTCTAATATCTCTCGAGCGTCGTGCTGCAGATATGATGGCTGATAGACTGTCAGAAATGACAGTAATGATGGCTGTACATTTATGATGGCTGATGAGCTGTCCTCGTAAGAGACAAAAATCAATTCTCGAAAACTCATCCGACGGTTAATTTTTATAGGGCAGCTGTCTTTGCACGAAAGACGAAGTATCAGATTCATCTTCAATTAAATGTATGCTGTGCTGTCAAAAATAATAAAATATTCTCTGAGCGTATGGCCTTTGGATGAGCGTATGGCCTTAGCTGAGCGTATGGCCTATGAGCGTACGGCTTTTGCTGAGCGTATGGCTTTAAGCGTATGGCTTTGGTGGAGTCTCATGTCAGCGTGTCATAATTTTTCACACCTTACAAGTTGCTTGTACGATTTTAGGTAATCGCGTAGGCGACGTCTAGTGCGACCAACAAGTTCTCTCGCCTGAAGTAAACTCAAGGTGAGTGGCTGACCCTTCTCTTCTCGATCCCTTCTTAGGTAAATCGACACTGTTGTTGCGAATGAAAGAAGGAATGCTTGGGCACGGGCATGGTAAAATGATTGAGTTTTCAAAGAGAATGTAGGCTATGTCTTAATAACTAAAAAGAAAAACGGTCTTTGCACGGTCATGGACAACTTGTCGACAAGGTAGAGTTTTCCCGCACGGCAACCCGGGGCCACGGGACCGTTGCGGCCAAGGAAGGAAACATTTACCTAAGCTGTGCTGGGCACAATGTTAGGCGAGGACTTGCAGCGGGGTTCGCTACTCGCGCTGAAAGGTCCTCGTCTAACAAAAGCTAAAGGAGTCCACGATGGCTCTGGGAGCCAGTGACCAACCACATGAAATATTGCACTTGGTGTGAAAATGATAACAATTGACAGGGAAGAACATGGTAAATTTCATAAGGTGTAGCGTGGCCGCCGTGGGTAAGTTCCAACGTATTTTACATTATGCTTGTCATTGATTGTTTGAAATTCATTAGGATGGTTAGAAACATTCATAAACTAAGTCATATAAACACTTCAACCAAATGAGAGCTTGGAACTTAAATAGCCACGCACCAGTACAAAGTGTAATGTACTGATCCTCGCTCTCCACGCAGGTACCCCGAACCACGAAGGGCGTGTCACTTGAAACTCAAGGCGAAGTGAACCCTTTTGAAGCCTCGTCCGTGTGTGAAGGCTTGTGTTCTGAAATTCCTTTTGAAGACTTCGCACTCAGTACAAAGAAGACAAATGGCGACTCGATTTCCTTCAATTCCAGGTGGACTGTGTAATGGTTTTTGCTTGTAAAAAGGGATGTAATGTATGGAACGACTATCTCATTGGCGTTCGTTTTGTAAGTCGAGTCATGTTGAAGCCCGCGCGGCAATGATTGTAACGGAGTCAATGTAAATAAAGTTTATTATCAATGAAAAGTCTACTTTTATTTCAATATGTGTCAATCAATTTCTCTGCGTACTCTAACTTGATGTTGTGTTTCGGATAACCTTATGACTATGTCTTGTGCGATCGCAACTTAGGTTCGCACGGCATCACGCCCGGGGGACGACTATCGATTCTACGAAATCGGAACGTGACAGATATTGATCCAGGAATGCCTTCTTGAACGAGGCCCATGAAATCTTTCCATTCCTAGCCGTTTTGAGCAGCGTCGGCTTCTTCGCTTTCCACCAGTCTTTTGCCCGCAGCCGTAGTAGCAGAGAGGCACACAATACCTTCTTGCTACTCGGAAATCCTATGAATGTTAACAAACTTTCCATTTTATCGATCCAGTCCACCACCTTATCTGGTGATGTCCTGCCTCAAATTTCGAAGGTTTCACATCCAAGAAGTCCTTTGGCTTAAAAGAATAGTGCCTTTGCGCCGGCTGGGGTTCGTCGCCATCCACGGGCTCAATCTCGGGTGTTCCCGTTGGTTTGGTCGCTGCGGTGGTATCTCGATTTGCCGTAAGCGTAGATACAAGTTGTGTCAAGGCATCCAACTGCTTCTGTTGGGCCTCCAATCGGGCCTGTTGTATTTGGCCACGCTCCTTATTATCTTGCCTCTGTAGTTCCAACAAGGTCATGATCCGTTCTATCGGATCGGTCGAGCCAGATGGTCGAGGAGGAGTCATTTCTCTACAAAACAGTATAACTTATGTCAGTCTCATAAAATATTATGGACTTATTGTATGGAGCATTGGTTTTTCGAAAATGATATTTGCAAGAGGCCAAGGACGTAAAACCGTGCTTTGATACCACTTTGTCACGCCCTGATCCTGCTAGGGTCGTCTGCCTTGCCTGGATCCCTGCGGGATCGTTCGTCCTCGCTAAGGCGTGATACCGTGCAAGCCTAAGTTGCGCTTGCACAAGGCCAATGTACCTGCACAAAATAACTAGTCAAGCAAAACACACGCACGCACCCATTTATTGCAGAAAACCAAATATTGGACACAGAGATTTGAAATGGAAATACTCATATTATTGATAAACTTGATAGGATTAATACAAATACAAAGCTTTGCAAACTCAGATTGTCTTATCTTGGCTACATGATTCTCTTTAAAACTCTCTTTTGAAAATAGTCACAATGCCCATACATCATATCCCTTTATTACATGCTGGAAATGAAAAGACACCTTCAAAGGAAAAGAAACTTGTAACTTGACTGGAATAAAAAGTAGCTTTGAGGCTGTCCACAGCTCTACTGGGCTAGACGAGCTTTAGTGCCTCACTTGAAATCCCCCTTTCTCCTTTGCTTTCTGAAAAGGATGCCCACAACGTGGGTCAGCACACATCATGTACTGGCGAGCGTCTCTTCGCCGAAACTCACAAATATCTGTACTAATTCAATATGTGAAGCTACATATTTACTAGTGATCTTTCTACTTGTCTAGGTTATTTTTAACAATTCATAAGAAACATGACAGCAGAAATATTTCATAACCAACTTACCATCGCCGACAGTCATCCTGCACAAAACAGGTTAGCACAATTTGCATATGTATATAAGGAACATTCTTTACCGTCACCGTTCAGTGTTAGGCTTTGCAATAAGGATTTGTTCATATGCATGTCCTAACTACATGGTGGTCCATGTGTCCGCTCCCCATGATTAGCCGCTGAGACTCATGGTTCAGCTCGTCGCTAAGGACACAACATTCCCGATGTGTAGCATTTACCTCGGGATGCTATTACAATCTCTCATAGGTCGATCGATCCCGGGTGCCCCCAGTATCGTCGAGAGACTATTACCTTGTTAACAAGTTGTCCGAGACCAATGCATGACTTGTTCTTTTTATTAGATAAAACTTAACAGTGCAACAGATAGCGACCAGTTCATAACTAGCCTTAATCGTTCGGTCATTCATTAGCATTCAATTCTCATTCGGTCATTCGATAACATTCCATTCTCATTCGGTCATTCGATAGCATTCAGTAGCAATTCATTTCCTTTGCAGTCATTCGTTAGCATTCATTCTTATTCTTATATTTTGTTATTATGGTATCGTTGATCATAGGAATGAGGCAACAGAGTGGACTAGAGATCATTTTTATTATGACGTACAAATAAATGCAAGTCCGGTTAGAGCAACTCGCCGAGATGAATGAAATTTGAGAGAAGGAGGGACTTCACACGCCGTTCACGAACAGTTCACGCGTCCTACATTGGCACCAACAGTTGATTAGCATACTTCGGTCTCTTTCTCTCAAGATTCGGAATGAATGCGAAATGCGATGAAAGCGAGCAATGAAAACCAATCATCGAAAACCAACACGAAAACGCATTCATCAAAACCAAGCAGCGAAAGAAAACATCCAACAAAACTCTTGGATTCATTTCAATAGAAGCCAATCCATCAATTGGAAAGGTTCATTGCATTTCATCTGTGATCAATCGATACCGGCAAAGGTTTTTCCAAAAACTCAGTTCAAGACTGAGTCAGCAAGCCGTAGGTATTACATAGTGGACCGCGAGGAGCGGGGCACTACACCCAGTACGGTCCTCGCTCGATCCAATGGTGCAGGAGGGGTGGGGCTTTGGCGGGACTCCGTGGACGGGTCTTTGATCCGCGTCCTATATGGGTCCGGATCGGGAGCCCCGCAGGAGCCCCGCAGGAGCCCCGTCGCCCTCAACCGTTGTATCGAGCGGACGTGCACGACGGGACTTTGGAGGGGCTCCTCCCGCGGGGCCTTTGATCCGGCCCCATATATATATATATATATATATATATATATATATATATATATATATATATATATATATATATATATATATATATACACACACACACACCACCGAAATTCTTACACTGCTCTATCAAGCCTTATGTCTCCATTCTAGCCACTTGAGCTACCAAATCTTGACTCTATATATTTGTGGCCTAACGGTACAAAGGAGGGCTCCCGTGGGGGAGACCACCTTGGGCCCCGGCTGGATGGCTATGATCATGGGCATGCTAAGCCTAAGATCGAACACAAAAATAAAATTTTATATATATATATATATATATATATATATATATATATATATATATATATATATAATTTTAAAAAAGGAAGAACACTAGACCATGAACCCATGTCCATTTACATAGAAGGTATAAGTAAAAATCACTTTGCTAAGTTATTATGTTATATTGTATGAGCACTAATTTCCATACTCTTATATAATAGAAAAAGTTGGGATTCACGGCAATTTTTTTCAAATATGTTCTTGTTCAGTTATGTATTATTTACTAATTAAAGTGATCATTAAAATTAAGAGGGTCGACCAGGTAATTTTGATTAAGAGAAATAAGGAAGGTACTCATAATAATTGCATCACACTAGAACATTTTAAATCTCAATAAGAAAAATTTGAACTTTATTCTTCTAGGAATTTGATTAGTCTAAATAAAGTGTAATTATTGAAACATGTCTATTAGCTATTCCGGAACAAGTATTTGTCATTTCCTGGAATATATTAATATATGTAGGTTCTAATTAACTTCGGTCATCACTTAATCTTAAGAGTCCATTTTTGTTCACCCACCAAAACTAGATGATTTATTCACCCTCCAACAAAAAATTGACACATGCCAAATCCTCTAGTTAAAACCGCTATGTATGTTTACAAAACCACTTCTAAAGTAGTTTATGTTGAATGAATTTGACACATGTCAATTTTTTGTTGGAGGGTGAACAAACACCATAGTTTTGATGGGTGAACAAAAATTGACTCCATAATCTTTAGAGCCCCATACCGTAATATATTGTATAATTAAAGAATATAAAATAGGTGCATCACACATACATATATACTTGATTAATATATATATATATATATATATATATATATATATATATATATATATATATATATATATATATATATATATATATATATATATATAGCAAATGACTTCTAGCCTAGTGGTTAAGAAAGATGCATGCGACCCAAGTGGTCAGTAATTCGAGCCCCAGTGGAGGCGAGTTCGCCACAATTACCCATTGCTATATATATATATATATATATATATATATATATATATATATATATATATATATATATATATATATATATTCAAAATTTCTATTCTTTAAAAAATTTAAATCTCACTTTTTAAACAAATCTATCATTATCTTATTTAATAAACAAATTTTATCCACCGGTTAAAATTTTAAAATAGAGATGATCTTTTTAAAGAGAGAGAGAGAGAGAGAGAGAGAGAGATATTTAATTTTTAATTTTTAAAACATAGATAGATTTGTTTGAAAAATTAATCTATCTTTCAAAACAAATATATCTTAAAATACTAACTTTAATTTTAATATTAATTTAATTTTAATATTAATATTAATATTTTAATGTTAACTTTAGTGTTAATGTTAATTTTAATGTTTATTGTTAATTTAAATATTAATTTTAGTTTTAACCTTAATATTAAAAATTAAAAAAAATTAAAATTAATACTAAAATGAATATTAAACTTAAAATTAAAATGAATATTAACATTAACTAGCATATGTGCACGTGCCTTGCACGTATTTTAACATTTCTTAATTAGTTTAGGAAGACTCTTTAGGAAGACCAAAGGGTAGTCTTCCTAATTACTAACCTGTCCTTATTAAAATTAATGAACTATTTTTAATTAGTATAAGTTTGTAAGGGTATTTTCGGAATTCAAAAATTTCACCATCTAAGTTTTCCTATTATATAGTAGAATAGATATTAATATTAACATTATCATTAATATTAATATTAACATTAAATTAATAATTATAATTATAATTAATATTAACATTAATTTGACACTAAAGTTATTATTTAAAATATAGATTTGTTTTTAAAGATAGATTATACATTAGATTTATTTTTACGAAATATTTAGATTTAAATAGATTTGTTTTGAAAGATACATTATTTGTTATATTTGTTTGTTAGGAAATATTTAGATTTTTTAGGAAAGAGAGAGACACGTAATTTTTTTTTTCCTTTCTCTCTGCAGAGAATTTGTTTTTTTAAGCATCCCTTATATTTGTCCCGTAAGTTACTCCCGTATAAAAAGGACTTTATATATATATATATATATATATATATATATATATATATATATATATATATATATATATGGAAAATTCTTCAATACATCCATCTAAAAATTTGTATCGATACATCCCAAATCTGAATCGTTGATTGTTGATTCAATGGTTCTTATTAAATGAGTTTTCATGGACTATTAATAGAGTAGGGAACATCATTTAATGCAGTTTTTGACTTTTGACCTATTGGTAACTTGCTATTGTAGGTCATTCTTGACTTCAATTTTTTCAATGAACACCCTAAATTAACTCATATTTACTTTCTCTTTAAGCTAATAAAAATTCACAAAATACCCTAAATTAACTCATATTGGATTGATTTAATTTGCAGCCTTGCTACATTCAATATTTTGAAGAACATCAATCCATCGTCGTCGTCGCCGTCACCTGGCCGGTAGTGGACTGCAACTGCATCGTCGTCGTCACTTGTCCCCTCCTCTCCTCCTCCGCCACCATCTCCGGTGTTAATAAATATTTTCTAAATAATACAATGTTCCTCAAGAGTTCCTTCTTCAACAGTCTCTTCACGGACTGTTCCTCCTTAACATGGTTAATCACGATAATCTTTCAAACGGTAGTAGATTCTTTGTTAGTCCCAAAATTTGTAATATTAAGAAATTATTACGGCCTACAATTTGTAATCATTTCATTGTTAGTCCCAAAATTTATTTGTCTTTCCATCTTCCTCAATTTTTGTATTTTTCTCTGGTTATATATACAATACTTTTCTTGTTTCAACTATTTTTTTCTTCGGAAATACATAGAATAGTTTTCTTATTTCATTTTGTAGTACTGGAGATGTTTACTCATATCGAAGATGTAGAAGAGGTAGAAGATTGGATGCCAGCTTCAAATGAAACCTTTATTCCGCGTATGATGAGAATAAGGGAGGCGAGGTGCCACCTTATGGGTGGTGGCTATGTGTCATCTCCCATGCTATCATCATGCACCGAAAAGTGTGCAAGTGCATGATGATAGCATGGGGGCTGACACATAGCCACCTCATCATAAGGTAGCACCTCACATCTCTTACTCTCTCTCTCTCTCTCTCTCTCTCTCTCTCTCTCTCTCTCTCTCTCTCTCTATATATATATATATATATATATATATATATATATTTGAAGAAGGTAGAACACTAGACCATCAACCCATGCCCATTAGTATAAGTAAAAATAACTTTGCTAAGTCATTATGTTATATTATATGATCACTAATTTCCAGACTCCTATATAATAGAAAAAGTTGAGATTCACCGTATTTTTTTAAATATGCCCTTGTTAAATATTTATTAATTAAAGTGAACATTAAAATTAAGAGAGACGACTAGTTAATTTTGAATAAGAGAGATAAGGAAGACGCTCATAGTAATTGTCACGCCCCACTCCCGTAGGAGCGATCGTCCTTGCTAAGACGTGATGCCGCGTGAGCCTAGATTGCGTTTACGCAAGGCGGGTTCCATAACGGCCGATTACAGGTCAAGTGACGGGGTCGTCGCACAGAAGTCCCAAGCAGAGACATTGATTAGCCAGCAACAAAAATTTGAAGCAAAACACAAGTCATGCAAAATACTCTTGTATTGGTGAAACAAAATTACATAGGGGACACGAGGCCAAGATTACAATCACTCAAGCTCACACTTCTCACATTACAAGTCACTCTGCTCTCTCTCATCTCTTAATACAATTTGAGTAGGCAAGCGGAAGCTTTAGATAGGCGATGTACATACATTATGTCCCGTATAAGTCCAGACTCCATGCGGTCGCGCGTCTCGAAACACCAAGGAACTCCATGCCTCGACGCATCCAAGCGAGCTCCACGTCAACGAGCTTCTACCTGTTCCTGTAATGACCTGCTCCGTCCAAGCGGAACGCCGATTCAAACGGCAAGTGCAACGACTCAAACGAGCCGTCGACTCGAAGAGTTGCGTCGACCCGATGAAGAATCGGTGCAAGACTTACATTGGCCGTCAAGGATGAATCCAGACTTAGACTTTCAAAGGCGCGCTCGGAGTATCGCTCGGCCGATGCGAACATCGCTAAGGTGGGTGGCTCTGATGAACCCGTCTTTGCTTAGCCTAGACACATAATAATACGGACACTATTACTAGAATCGCTAGGCGATAACACCGCGCATGCTAATAAATAACTCAACGCACCTCGCTAAGGGAATAATTCCATCTTGTATTCCTGTATAGAATATGGAAAAGAACCTGAAAAATGTGAGAACTCTCGTACCGCACTCCACGCTCGTGCTAAGGCACAGGTTTACATTCAAATTTCTTATGCATTCAACAATGAAGCAATGAATGGTTTACAACAATGAAACGGAAGACTATCGACATAGTCATTTCGAGAAGAGTATAGCAACATTGGAAGACTTCGGGACCGATGGGTCGCCAAGGCGACCCCCGTACGGGGATTTACATAATGTACGAATGAAAGAATGAACGAATAAGTGAATGAATGAATAAACGAACGAACGAATGAATGAATATGTGAATGAATCAATGAACGAACGAACAAGTGAAAGAAAGAAAAGAAAGAATGAATAAAAGATAAGAAAGAAAGAAATGATTAGCGACAGGTATGACGGGGACGTGCATCGGGGCTCGCTACCCGTGCTGTACGGACGCCGCCGCCAACCTAGTCGATAACGCATTATGGCTAAGGGTTAGCCTATGGCTCAGAGACAACCGTTAAGTTAAAATGACAAGTCAATACGAAATGGTCGTGGACAATCCCATCGTATACGAGAGGTAGGAAGAATAAGGGATTCTAAGACAACGATCAACGAGACATCGTGGCCGGCCTAGGCAGAATCATGGCTTACGGCTGTTTGGGTGGGGGCTCGGACACTCAAAGAGACGTAAGGCCGGATATTTCAAAAGACTATCAAGGTGTACCAGCCATCACGCTATGATATGTGAGAATACCAAAGGGGTATTTCAAAAGACTATCAAGGTGCACCAGCACGCTATGATAGGTGAGAATACCAAAGAAGAATATGTCCAAAATGGCTTGTGATGCCAACGACCGGTGCATATAAATTGAGTGGGCTTTGCTGGTGGCAATCTACGTGCAAGTCCTTGCATTGAAACAAAGTAGTCTAAGTTAACTGAATGAAGCGCCTTATGAACAGGCTTGAAATATAACACACCAAATAATCGAGATTACTTCGTGCAAATGAGTTAGAAAACATGCCTACGACGCGCTAGAATCTGAGGCAGGAACACGCCATTGACACTGAATGTTTACGTGAATCATGTTAAGTTGAAATATATGAATTGTTGACTAACTTGGTTTACTTTAGACATGGAAGGCCGAACGGTAAGTATGGGTAAGTCGTGCATGTATTTCCATGCAAACACTATAAATCGGTAAACACGAGATAGGTTATAAAATATGCCATAAAACCGATCCTAAGGCAAGATTAGAAAGACAATGAATGATAGACGGTGCACAAAAGTAAACAGAACGTGTTTGGTAATGATAGCATTGTGGGCAAGCTACCCTCCCCACCAGTACATAACAATGTACTGATAACCCCACAGTTTACTTGCAGGATGCAGGAGACGTCGTCGGGTGCGGAGCTTCCTTCGGACGTGCTAAGGCACGGAGCTATCTCTGGAACCTTGAAGCGTTGCAAGGAGCTGAAGCACCATATACAGGACATATTGCATCAGAACATCGCCATGAATTATTCCATGTTGTAAGCCACTTGGCACGCCTTTTATGTTTCAGAGAGAGAGAGAGCTTGAGAGACTTGTAAACTCGGCCTAGCGCCGTTTGTAAACTTTTTGAAAATCAATAAAGAGTTTGAATTCGCTTCAACTTGTGTTCATTTACTTTCCGCTATAAATGGGGACACTCTGTGCGACTCTGTGGCCTAGCTCAAATCGACCGTTTCTGGAGATTAGCCTTGCACGGGCGCAACCTAGGCCCGTGCGGCATCACGCCTTAGCGAGGACGATCGCTCCTACGGGAGCGGGGCATGGCAGTTCCTGTACATGAAAACTGTGTGGGTTTCAGTACTCAACTATACTGGTGGAATGAGCTCCTCGCCCACCCATACAAAACCAACACGTTCGTTTACTTTGTGCAACATAGTCCCCTTATGGTTGTCTTTCTACTTTTGCCTTGGGATCAGTTTTAGGACAGACGCCTGGCCAATTTTGTGTCTCCAGACCACCACCGTGCCTCGTACTAACAACTTGACTTATACCTTGCCTCTAGACCCTTCTCGTGTCAACAACGTCAACTTATCAAGTCGTGCTTGTCTTTCGGCCCATACTCAGAGACTTAACTACACGATAGTACCCAATTTTCGAGTGACCGTGCTACAAATCCATATTGAGGCTATGCCTACCATATTGCTGCCTCGGAGCCCTTGCCGCTTTAATCACCAATTGACTCAATTCAGACTTGTGAACAAAGTGTCACTTAACTAACTTTGCCTTAGGGCGATTTCTGACTTAAACTCAAAACGACTCAATTCTAATTTATGCAACTATATGCCAACAACTTAAGACTCGACGCCACATCTCCGTGCCGAAGCACGATATCTACGTTGCAGACAAATCTTAGGCCCCAAACATTATCTTCTGATCGTGCACCTATTCAATTCGACTCAATCCAAAGGCACACCAGCGGATTGCCGCCCGTGCCAACCCATCTATATGAAATGTCACTAGCATCACAAGCTATCTTGGACGTATAGTTTTGTTAGTCGGTGTCCTTTCAACGCAAGTAGCTAGTCCCGTTGTAAGTCCCTGCTTAACCTGTGCTATCATCCTTGCACGACTATACCCTGTTTCCTCCTAGGTCGAGTCGGTCTCGTGGCCCCGGGTTGCCGCTCGAGGAACCATCGCCCTTGTCGACAAGTTGTCCATGACCATGCAAGACTCGACTCGAACTGACGTCTCACACAGTCATTCTTCTTCCAATGTTACCATCCTTTCAGGATCAAGTTCAAGACTTCTAACATTTGAGACCGCCTCGATGACCCATGGTCGCGAGCATTCTTCCTTGTTGCCATATCATTTTACTCAACTCAGTAACGCCTATTTGATAGCCCTTTTCCAAACTCATTTTGAACCTACCGTGGTTCGTGCCTTAAACATTAAGTCTGTGACATCGTGCCTTAAGCTAACTTGTGTTCTGTGCGACACTACCACCCAAGTCATACTTTATATGACGGACCTTACGATCGTGAAACCAAGTAATTTTGACAACTGCAGAGAACATGAGACAGTGCTTAGAATGACTTCGATAGCCTAGCATAACTTAGCCTAACGTAATCGTGCAACAACTTGACGAGCGAAGGCTGCGTCGAGCCTCGCATCGCAGGAACGTGTCATGCACACGTTCGACTTTGAACAAGCAAGCTATTTGGGTGCCTAGACTTATGCCACAAGCCGTGCAATGCAACTTAATCCGTGGGGCGAGCAAAGGCTATGCCAGGCCTTGGACGATGGGACCGTGCACGCTTTATCAAGCGTTTATGAGGGCGACACATATGACTTAGGCAAACTCTTAGCTTTGTGCCGAAGACGAACTTTTTCTTCTCCCAAGCCACGGGACGAAGGACCGAGCGTCATTTTAAAAGCCATCGTGCATCGTTTCTAAGCCGACCGTGGGACATTTTTCCATGTTCTAACTCAATCGACTCAACTTGAGATTATTTTCTTAGCTATGTGGATTCGTCTCTTTTATTATCAAGCCTACGGTGCATTGAAAACTTTCGTTTTATTAGTGCGAAGGCCAAGCTGAGGCAAATTCACCGAAGCCACCCACTTGAGCGAGGAGTCGTCTCGACCGAGCGGGTCTTCGAGCAATCCGTTGCATGGCTAAGTTCGAACGCCATCGACGTTTTGATTTCTCCAATTGACTGAACGGGACGAGACACTACAGTAATTGTGTCACACTAGAACATTTCAAATTTTAAATCTCCATAACAAAAAAATTGAACTTTTTTCTTCTAGTAATTTGATGAGTCTAAATAAAGTGTAATTATGGAAGCATGTGTATTAGCTATTCTCCGTAACAAGTGTTATTCATTTCCTGGAATATATAAAATATTAATATATGTAGGTTCTAACTCATCATAAATGATTTCAATTATCACTTAATCTTTAGAATCTCATTTTATATATATATATATATATATATATATATATATATATATATATATATATAATATATATATTATATATATATATTTGAAGCAATGGATAATTGTGGTGAACTCGCCTTCACTGGGACTCGAACTCCGACCACTTGGATCGCATGCATCTCTCTTAACCATTAGGCTAGAGGTCATATATATATATATATATATATATATATGACCTCTAGCCTAATGGTTAAGAGAGATGCATGCGACCCAAGTGGTCGGAGTTCGAGAGAAAATATCTATCAAATATTTCTTTGGTCTTTAGAACCACTATAGAGAAGAATTAGATATTGTCATGTGGTAAAGAAGTTCCGAACCAAGCTTGTCTAGTTCACCTTTCAATCCAATCGATCATCAATTTAAGTGAAAAAAAAAAAAAAATTTAAGACGAGAGGAATAATGTCACATACAAACATCATGTGCATGCATGTTTCTCTTTGTAGAGAAAGATACGTAAACTATTTGTCACACCTAGCGCATTGTACAGGGATGGTATCCCCTCAACGAGTCTACTAGCTAGGTCGAGCATGCATGACGACTTTTAGGTTTCTGCTAACTTGAAATTGATGACTCCTCACTTCATTTGGATTTTTAGCCTGTAATATTCATTAATTGGTAGCAATTAGGTTAAGGATATTTATTCCGACGTAGTCCAAAGACTCCAAACTCTTTATGTACCTCGAGCTACAAATGATTACCAATCGTACTTACAGATAATTGTCACGTACTAGAGTATACGCCTTATGCTAATTAGGGTCTCATTTGGTATGGAAATTTTGCCTTTCCATCAAGATTCAGAAGTTGTCAAGTTGGAAATGAGTACTATAAAGACGGTATTTTTGTGTTATGTCGAGAAGAGTGATACTTTAAGATTTCTTCATCTAGAATCAAATTAGATCATTAAGTCTCACAACATTGAATTCTTTGAGGATAGTTTGTTACACACAAGAACATTATTCTTACAGATTTATCGAAGATTATAGTAAGCACGGAGGAGATTAGTACTTCCAAAGAAGTTGTTCAAGAGGAGAATTCACTTGAAAATTTAATTACAAAACCAACACTTCCTGAACCACCTTTAAAGCGAGAGAAAATAATGAAGAATTTTGAAGAAAACTTCGCCACCTATCATGTGGAATCTAATCCACTTACCTATGATGAGTAGATGAAGATCAGAGATGAAATCTTCTAGAAGAAAACAATTAATTAATGATGAGATTGATTCCATAATATTCAATAACACTTGGGTGTTGGTCAATCTACCTGAAGGAGCAAAATCTATTGAATGAAAATGAATCTTCAAGAAGAAGATGAGAGCCGATAGAACTGTTGATAAATTCAAGGTTAGGCAGGTGGCTAAAGGATTTTCTTTTAAACATGGGATCAACTACTTCAATACTTATGCTCCAGTTGTGCGAATGATAACTATCAAGATACTAATTGCTCTGGGTACATTTTACAAGTTAGTGATTCACCAGATGGATGTCAAAACAACATTCCTAAATGAAGAGCTGACCGAAAAGATTTACATGAAGCAAAAAAAAAAAAAATCGTCAATGACCTTGAAGACAATGTATGCAAATTGGTAAATTTTTTGTATGGTCTAAAGCAGACTCCAAGGTGTCATGAAAAGTTTGATAAAGTCAAACGAAACGAGACAGATAAATATGCATACACTAAGTTCACTACTAGCAGATGGATTATAGTGTGTTTCTATGTGGACGATATGATAATCCTAGGTACGTATCTAGATAGCGTCACAGAGACAAGAAAGTTTCTCTCATCCAAGTTCAGTATGAAGGACATGGAGATGCTAATGTCATCCTCACGATAAAGATCATCCGGACAGAAGCTGGACTTGCTCTGTCACAAGCTCACTACGTTGAAAAGATACTCACACGCAATAGATATTATGATATTCCATGGATCGATATTTCTTATATATGTGTAACAATAAGCTAAAGCAAAACTCATGGAAGAGTGTCAGGTAGATGGAGTCCTCAAACATCATTGAGAGTTTGTTGTATGCAACGAGTTACACGAGGTATGGTATTGTTTTCGTCGTGGGGAATGCTGAGTCGATTCACGAGCAATCCACGTGTTAAATATCGAAAAGCTGTGAAACAAGTTTTGAGATATCCCAAAAAACACTCAAAAGTATGTACAGTAGTATTATAGTGGTTTCCAGGGCCGGCCCTGAGTTCATGTGGGCCCTGGACAAACTTTCAAAGTGGGGCCTGTAGGACCGTTGAGCACCTCTAGGGGGGAGGGGGTGAATAGAGTGAGTGCGGGTGCAGCGAAAAATAATCACCAATTAAAATTTAAAAGAAGATAACTATGGCAGTGAATAAAGAGACAATAAAAAAATGTGGCAAGAGATAGAAAGATCAAACTCGGTGATACAGCGATGTATAATGGTTCCCTCTGAGAGGACTAATCCAGTCTCGAGTACTCTTGCTCGATGTTAATCCACTATGACACAAGCTAATGAGAGCTTGCAGTCTCTTACAACACCGTGCTTGGTAACAAGTGCACGACCGACTTCACAACACCGTGCTTGACGATGAGCGCACGACCAGCTCCAAAAACAGAGATAATTTCTGAACTTTGAACGACCTCTTTACAACTCTTGAGAACCAAAAGACTCTAGATCAAATAGATATTACTGGCTTTTGCCTAAGAAATGTGTAGGTGGAATATGAAAGCTTTTAGATCAAATGAAAACACTTATTGAAGAGAGAAGAGAAGATGAATTGAGGAGTGATTTGAAATGGAAAATCTCTTCTATTTATAGGTGTTTTCGAGGACCGAACTCGGACAAAATTTAGACAGAGTTCTGATGCAAGATTTCGCATACAAATGTTGTATGCAGATTTGGAGGCACACAATATTTGAATTCAAACTGACAGAACTCGGACCGAACTCGGCCAAAGTTCGGACCGACCTCGGCTTGAGTTCTGTCTCGGTTCAAATATAAAATATTTGTCAAATTCTGTTGTAAAAATGAATGGTATTTGGTAAGTGGACTTTGGATTGGTATGCTGTATAGGAGAGTGGACTGTGATTAACCTCAGCCAGTAGTATCCAGTCGATCTTACAATTTACACTAGACTCAATAAAGAAATAAACATAATAAATTCTAAAATGATTTGGACTGATTCCAATGAGAATAAGCTTCAGATAATGATTTGCATGCTTGCTGATATAGTAGTACGCTTTTTGATATTGATTTCACTTGACCTGAAATGATTAGCAGTAGTTCGTATATTTTGTGCATTAACTTAAGTCATTGTCGATTATCAAATCGGGTGTGACCATGGAATGGGCCAACAATCTCTCCCATTTGATAATTGACAAACTTGAGTCTATACCAAAATATATCTGAATAAAATTAAATAAAAAATACCTGAATTGATCGTTTTGAAAAAAAATGGTATTTGCGTTGCTTGTTGATTTTTGGTTGTTCTTTCTCCCCCTTTGTCAATGTCAAAAATGGTTTTGGCTCCCGCGTAATGTGTGAAGTCAACAATGTTCATCAAAAGACAGAAAGTAATGATAGAGTAATAACCACAAAGAACAAGATATCCACAAATAACAAGACATAGCAAAATGAACTAGAAATGAAATGTCATACATAAAGAAATATACTCCAACACAAACTGCTTTTAAATGTCTAATAAAGTTTAGACAAAAATAAACTACAAAAGATCATCATCTAGTAAACTGCATCCAAAAGAACCACTAACTAAAGTCCTCGTCACATCGGCGTATCGTCACCTCCAGGAGCATACGGTGGAAAGTATGCAGCAGTAGGATCAAAATGAGGAAAAGTCGTCTCATCGAACCTAGGTCTAGGGAAGCTGGGTAATGAAGCATAGTGACTGAATGTGTGGGGTCATGAGAAAGACTCCAGTGAATGTCAGCAATACTGTTCCGCAACACCTTGTAGAAGCATAGAATTTCACGATCAGAAATCCTATGCGCCAAACACTACATGCGTCAGGAAGCTCAGACAGAACAGCAAAACAAAAGTATAAACATTAAAGAAGATTTTTATTTCATATAAAAGTCTATTACATGTCTTAAAAAGGGCTGTACAAACGAGAACTTCTAAAAAGAAAAGACCCTAAGTCTACAGCCAGGCGCAGCAGCCATCATGCGCTCTTGAACAGGCGCATCTCACCATGCGCTCTCAGTCGGCACATCCCACCATGCGCTCATAGCCAGGCGCATCCTT